>CM033642.1:144748309-144882012 GCA_019512145.1 Engystomops pustulosus | reverse complement strand
GTTTGAACTGCAGGAGATTGTCTTGACCATGTCTACATGCCTAAATGCACTGAGTTGCCGCCATGTGATTGGCTGATTAAATTAAATTAAATTAAGTGTTAACGAGCAGTTGGACAGGTGTACCTAATAAAGTGGCCGGTGAGTGTAGATGACTAAGGAGCTGTGATGCAGTTACCTTGTCAAGCCAATAAAGAAAGAATGGTGCTGTTCTTCCAGCTCCAGCAGTTATCTGGGTTGATCACTTGATCATCAATTTCTTGATAAAAAAAAAGGACAGAGTTCAATTTTATTTAATTCTGATATGTGTAATTTTAGGTGTAAATTATTTTAAAATGCTTTACTTATCCAAGTGATTATGGGTAGGACATGCACATGCCTCAGCTTGTCAACCCTCAATTGAAATCTATGATGAATCTGCATGTAAAACAAAAATACATCTGCTCTTTGCTGAAATGTTCACCAACCTTTTACCTGGTAGGGTTGGGATCAATTTCTTTTCCCAGGAAGACAGGCAAAGACATAGTTATATGCCACAATTAAGTTAGTATTTCACATTTGCAGTATCTCTATTTCATGTTGCCATCCCTGTACCAAATGTCTGAAACGCCACTTTTTCACCATTTTGCAACATTTGTGATTGGAAGGTCATACAGTTCCCAAAATGATGGTAAAGAAATCCTCAGTTTGTCCTGCCAAAAATTGCATCTCACACACCTTCGTACACTGATGGTTTTAACTTTTTTAAATATATTAAAACACAATAAAACCTATATAAATTTGGTATGCTCATGATAGTACCAACCCAAATAAAGAAAATGTGTCATTTGGGGCACACAGAGAAAAACATAAAAACCAAGCCCACAAGAAAATGTTGCAAATGCTTTTTTTCACCAAATTCACTGCATTAGGAATTTTTTTCCCACTTCCCAGTAAACAGAATGGAATATTAAATACTGTCACTTTGAAGTACAATTTTCTACACAGAAAACAACTCCCCACACAGCTCTGTTCATGGAAATATTGAAAAGTTATGGATTTTTGAATTGGAGAGTGAAAAATAGATACACCAATACAAATATGGGCCAAGTCGTTAAGGGGCTAAAGGGGTCCTCCAGTGACATAGAAGCTAGCCCCTATCCACAGATATGGCCTTGCATTGGAGAAAAATTGAAAGAGTTCCAGAACTGGACTTAAGAAGAAACACCCTTCGTCATAGCTTAAATTGCTGATTGGTGTGGGTCTCGTTGGGGCCCCCACAAATCACAAGAACAGGGTCTGTTGTACCCCCATCGTACCCCGGGATAATAAGAGCAGGCTCTAATCATCTCTATGATGCTTACGGATCTAGCCGAGCACCGTTCTTGGCAATCTCCAGTGAACAGAGCAGCTGGTGCATGCGTGACCGGCTACTCTCTTCATCTCGGAGTACGACAGGGGTTCAACAGACCCCTTTTTTCTCGATCTGTGGGGATCCTATCAGTGAGATTCCCACCGATTATAATATTATAAATTGCTTGTCATTGGAGAACCCCTTTAATATTTCCCGATAAATTTTTAAAAAATCCTCCGCTACACTATAAATCTCTCAAAATAGGGAATTTATTTATAACATTCATTTTGAGTTCATTTGAAAATAAAAAAATAAATACTATGTATTACACAATATGGCGTTTTTTCCACTTTTTGTAAATGTAACCTCAAATAAAACTAAAAATGAAAAATAAAGTCCAGAAATTTTAAGTTTTAATTAGCCTGCTACATACGAAAATTCACTAAAAATACCCTTTTCAGGCCCTGTAATTAAGGGTTAAAAAAGGACAGCTTTGCACAAATTATACCAGTGTTGTGGTATATTTGTCTTTTTCCATTAATATTCAATGACTCAATGGATTTAAGAGGTAAAATGCATTGCAGATCATCTGTCAGTCTATTTCAAGCAAAGAACAGGTGTCCTTAATCTTTTGTGCTCTCATCTTATCACACAGCACTGAACTATGCCATGACTTGTTTTGCTTGATTTCTAATATGAGACTTGTGTAAGTGTAATGTAACCAGACATAAGTATACTTGTAAGCTCCTAGCCTGGAAGATTTTAAATGCGGAACTACTGGAGCTAGAAATAGGGATTTTCCCCTCATAGTAGTTTATAGAGTCTGAAAAATGGCATAAATGTATAAAGTGTTTATTACATTTGTAACACATCAAGAAAGAAAGTCTTGGGTCTACTGCATACTATTAGATGATCAAATACCATGTTTTATTCCCATAGTGGTTGCTGCAGACAGAATTTCCTCATTTAAATCTACAGCAATACAAGGACTAAAAAAACAACCAGCACAGAATCTAAGATTTTATTGAGATTAGAGAAACCACATATATGCAATGAGGACATCGCTTTAAAGGGAACTTTTTCCAATATGTGGCTGGAGTTTAGAGTTGCAAACATATTTAGCTACCTCCCCGCCCCCAGGTGTCTGGAAAACAGGGAAACAAAGGTGGAATTCACTGGGGTCTCCTGACATATGTCCACTGCAGACATCAGACTAAGCGCTTAATGTCCAGGGCATGCATTGTAAATTGAGACATATGACATCAACTTCATGTGGCAAATGTAGAACAATATATAAACAATATTTCAAATACATTGTAACCGGCTAATACAGGGCCGATACTAGCCTTTTTGCTGCCTGCTCACTGTTGCTCTGAGACTGATACTTTATAGTTTAGTGACACAGACATCGGTGGCATTTAGTACCTTACAGTTGATGAAGTTGTGCTCCATCAGGAAGAGGACTTAATTGCGTCTTCCACTGACCATGACTTATCGCTGTTGTATTTGCCACCATATGTCTTCTTATAGCACAGTGTCACCTGTCAGTCCTCAAAGTCAAAGAATAGTAATAAATCCATCAATAATATATGTCATCTCTATTGCGCACGCCCAAATTGTAGTGTATATAGGGTTACCTCAACTAAGTGAAAATGAGTCATCACATGATAAAGGATAAGGGAAGGAGATTCCAGGAGATCTCCTTCCTCCATCCGGTCTCCCTCACCTCTGCAGTCTCCTCTTCCCCCAGCAGCCGCTCAGCATCCTCATGGTAGAAGATGCGACCCAGGGTAGGGACCGTCGCTGAGTTGTTGCCTGTGGTTTACTGCAGGGCCAGCAAGTAGGTAGTGATAGAGGTAGACTACTGCCTTTACTTTCAGTAGTATTGATCTGTTGTTCATGCATTATCCTCCCTTGTGAAGAATTAATCGATCATTCTAATATTATGTGGGTTATCATTTTTATCATCACTGATATACCCAATTATGCCTTTTCTGATAAACACAGTTTTCATAATACAAACTGAAAATGATATATTTAAGCTGATAAAGTTAGATATCTGATATTTGTATATTTTCAGATGAGGGAAGTCAGAGCAAAGAACCTGGGAAATAAAAAAAAACATTTGACTCAAATGGTAGAAGAATTCACATTTAATATTACTTTTAAAATCAAAATATGATTTTTTTTTTTTGTTTTATAGATGGAAATTGAAAATCTCAAGAAACTATCATCATCATCATCCTAAATACCACTCAAAACTTGAGCTGACCCTATGAGCACACCGAAGAAACAGCAAAAAACAAAAAGAAAAACATCTACTAAGATATCAGATCTAGCAAAGACACGTCTTCCTGGAGAACTCACGGAAAATGGACATCATTAGACATATCCTGAGAATAAATATTGTTGCTTCCATTTGTTTAGGGCAACGATATTTTATATTGAAATGAAATACTTAGAACTTGTACTGTAAAATACCAAAAACTATAACACCATTTTCATGAGAACTGGTGTTCATTGGGGTTTTTTTTGTATGATCATCCTTTATCACCAAGTCTGCATTTACTAGCTCTTTTACTATGTTTTAACAGGTAACTGGTACATAGTAACATTATAAAGATGCCTATTACAAAGGTTTACTATATATTGCCACAGGTGCTTCTTGATTTCTTGATTTAACATCCTGGCAAACCTTTTAGAGACAGGGTGCCCAAACTACAACCAAAACACACTTATTTAATGCAAAGTGCCAGCATTTAAGTAGTAATTTATTGCTTCCCGTTCTACCACAACTTTCAATCATATTGGCTTCTCAAAGTCTACAAAACAGTTCAAAGAAGAAGGGAAAATTTTGACTAATGTTGTAGCATTTCGCTATGGTCCCCCTGTACAGGAAGAAATGTGGGGCCTAGAGGAGCTCTAAAGATAATCCTCCCCTTTCTACATGTTCTACCTCTTCCTTCAGTCACAAGCATTCAAGAATGTGTTGCTATAAAGTAGCACTGAAAGCAACATTTCTTGAGTCCCCTGTGACTGCAGGATGATTCTTTGAGTGCTATGTTGATGGCTAGGGTTCCCAAAAAGATTGCTCCGAGTGCCACCTCTGTGCCATAGGTTCACCACCTCTGTGCCATAGGTTCGCCACCACTGTCCTAGGTCATTGGGTCGCTATATAGTAATATTAATTTAGTATATAGTAATATTATAAAGATGAGTATTACAAAGATTTACTATATATTGGCACAGAGGCTTCTTGATTTAACATCCTATTTTATTGGGTCGCTATATAGTAACATTATAAAGATGACTATTACAAAGATTTACTATATACAGGCAGTCCCCAGGTTACATACAAGATAGGGACTGTAGGTTTGTTCTTAAGTTGAATTTGTATGTAAGTCGAAACTGTATATTTTATCATTGTAGTTCCCGACAATTTTTTTTTTTGCCCCAGTGACAATTGGAGTTTCAAATTTTTTTGCTGTAATAGGACCAAGAATTATCAATAAAGCTTCATTGCAGACAATTTTAAGATGATTATTGCAATCTGGGACTATTTTTAAGCATCCAGAGAGCTTCACCAGAGGTCACAGTGGGCAGAGGGGGCCGTCTGTAACTATGGGTTGTCTGTAAGTCGGGTGTCCTTAAGTAGGGGACCGCCTGTATTGGCACAGTGGCTTCTTGATTTAATATCCTAGGTCATTGGGTCGCATATTTTTGCATGTAAATATGATAATAGGAAATCACTTCAGGCTAGTTTCAGACACGTACAAAATGGTAGGTTAGCACCTTTATTACAGTCACAATACCAGACCACCAAAGAATTACTTAAAACTTTTACTGATAAAGTAAGTTTGGTCCAATAGAACCTCTGGGTGATGTAGCCTTAGACTGTCTAAGCACATCTCTAAATTAACAGTAATTGTGCAGCAGAAAATTGGACCAAAAATAGCTTCAAAAGGACGTAGGAAAAGAAAACATTAATGGCAAAATAATCCAAGAATATTTTTTTTTATAGAAACCGCATGACAGCTACGCATTTAAATTCTTCATAGTTACAGTACATGTGGATTTCATAGCTATCTTCAATTAATGGGGTTTGCCCTGAAAACCGAAACCATGCGAATAGGATTTCCTCACTACAACATGTTTTCACTGCAGTAGAATATGGCATTTATGTGGCATTTGAATATGGCATTAAATGCTTTTTCCAGAGCCTGGAACACTGGTCACCTATCCACATAACTGATTTCTGGAGCTTTAGTGATGGATTCCAATGATCAAGAGTGTGGAGGTCTTGAATGTCTCCCCATCTCTTTTTACTGTACAGCCATAGTGAGGTATAAGAATGAATCTAGTCGTGTTCTGTACTTGACTTCTTTCCACAGTCCCATAGACTTTGAATAGAGCTGAGGCCAAATGAGGCCATTCTCATGAACAATCTATCCTGTGATAAATGTCAAGGAGAAATTCCTTGATCTATTCGGAAGCCGCTTTAAATAAAGATAGATCTATCTATCTATCTATCTATCTATCTATCTATCTATCTATCTATCTATCTATCTATCTAACAATCCATGCATACATATACACATGTTTTTTATTCCTTTGTTCTTATTTACTGATGCTTGTTTTAGTAAACTTATGCTGGTCAAATAAGATACCCAATCCTTGAGTCACAAGTGTTTAAATGTCCAATGTCAAAAGGTGGCCTAAGGCAGGGCTGAAACTATCCTTTCCATTGCCTGATACGAACCATAGGAATGTACGCTCCTCCACCCCATTTATTAGTAACACATCATGTTATTTTTTATTAAGTGGGTTGTCCATGCATAGTCACCCACCTTTTATGACATTTGGTGTAAAGATACACCAACCCCCCTGCTGCTTTCCTCCCACCTTCCTGTAGGTGGTGCTGCATGTGGCAAGAGGCTCAATTTGCCTCATGACAGATATAACCAAAACCTTGGGACCCATAGCGACCAATTTGCTTCTTTTATTTTGTGTACAACTAAATCTTACAGCACATGGGTGGAATATAGGAGAATATGAAGCCTTAAGTTTTTATATCACATATTTTTAGAATATTTTCATGTTACTATAAAATGTGCAATATTTTCAATAAATTTGGAGATATATTTATTCAAACAAAGTTGTGTAATAAGCTCTGTCAAAGTTAGCCAGTGCCTACCTATTTCCATCAGTTCTATCAGCACATCCTTGACTGCTTCTCCACCCACCAATTTTTCATTTTATCCCTGCACCCATTGCTAATGACTCCATTATACCGAAGGGTCCTTCTTCCACCTATAGTATTCAGTCTAGTGTACAGTCTTCTGTACGTTTTTATGTTTGTGTGCAATGTACGTGAAACCTATTTAACATCTATATAACCATAGAATTAATGATGCCAATAAATAAATAAATACAGGATTAGCCGGTACTGCCCTAATGATAACCCTTACTATATCTACAAGATCACTGGGGTCACAGCTGCAACCTGGGTCAGTTTTAGACTAAGCAGGGCTCTAGGCAAAAGTAAAAAGGGGGCACTAAAAGTTTTTTGTACAATACGTTCACATTCAGTCCTTTTATTGCAGAGAGCCATAATTCTGATTTCTAATACCTTAAAGCTGCTCTTGAGGCAGTGAGGTAGGGGCTTGCCCAAATGTGAATACGTTTCTACCAAATTGCTTTTGAATAGGAACAAGCTCCATATGTTTTGCATACAAACAATGCAAAACAAATGGTGCTTGTTACCAAAAGTTTAAAACCGTAAATGTTGCACCCTTCTATGCAACAACGAGCTACGCACAGTCATGGACAGCTCCACAAGTCCAAATTCAAAGTCATATATAATAAATATATAATCTGACTGGAGCTCTTCATTCAACACAATATCACTTCTCATTAGTACACCTACAAAGGTTTCAAAAAAATCCAACAATTCTAGGGTTCCACAGGACCAAGAAATCTTCATCAAGAATAAGCCACTATTCAGACCAAAACACTGGCCTTTATCCTCTTTATATCTCTGCAACAGACTACACATGGCGTAGTCTGTTTCATCCAATAACCAATCATATCAGTAGAAAGACATCTGTGATTGGGTAAGCCCCTCCCTAGCAGCCTTTGCGTTGCATTTCAAAACGCAACATAAATGGTGTGTGTGAAAGCAGCCTTAGGAGTGTTGTATGTCCACATATGAAGACACCAACTGCTGAAGTTTCAACTATTGTTTTTTTTTTGACTGCCATTACAAAACATGCTTGAAATAGGATGGGTTTTCCAGGTGGCATTTCTATAAGAATCACCACACGGTCAGTTTGCAGCATAAATGCTTATAAGAATCACCACACGGTCAGTTTGCAGCATAAATGCTGTGCACTAAAAATCCTTATTGCAGGTAAGTTTGCTCTGGGTTTTTTTTACATATCCACTATATCCAGTATAACTGCAGCATGAATGTCAATGTTGCACTTTGTAATGCAACATGCCTTCTGAAGAGCCATAACAGTGACACATAAGTTGGGGCGTGGGCTCGTGAAATCGTTGTATGTATAAGCTATTTCCTGCTGAATTTGGTCATTGAGTTCATTAAGTGGCCTGGATAGCAGCCTAGAGCCTTTCAGAATACATTGGCCCTGTTGTCTTGCTTCTTCACATAGACCCATACAACATTTGCCTGACCCCTAGTGGCTGTGTGTGATATTCCCTTACTCAAAGTTTTGTTCCTGCGATGTTTTGTAAAAAATATTTGCAAATATTTACTTTCTTTACTTATGTTTTTATAAAGCATGCCAATAAAGTATTGTATTCATTTCTATCATAGGCTGCTATTTCGTTTTCTGTTTTGGATTTTCATATTGGGGAAATATTTGCATTACCCCTTGATAACCCTGTTTTTGGGCCCCGCTGATCTTTTATTTCTTAATTTTTGAGTTTTCAACCTCCCAAACATAATCTACCATATTAGAAAAATGTTATTGATCTCCAATAAAATAGAAATCATCACTGCTTGAAATAAGACTGTCTAGTACGGCTGATCAGCTACAGTGAAGTAAATAGGGTTAAGTTGCAATACCACACATGTTTTGAAAAAAGTCTTTGTAAATTGGACAACCCCTTCTACTGGGTTTGTATTAAAGGGAATCCATTGCTCTGATTTCCCTACCCAACTCTAACTGCTCTGTTATGTAGGGATATGCCAATTCAAGCCACCCATTCCTTGGTTTTTGTTTTCCTGCTGCTCCTTCCATACGGAGTAGCCGGACATGAGGCTACTAGTCGCGGCTACTCCACGCCCCAGTAGCCGCATAAAAAAATTAGCATATACATGCAATAAAGTTTTCTAAAAGACACCCGGACGTGAGGATTAGCCCAAAAAACGGCTATCCTCACGTCCCATCCATCCACCTACCACCCCTTCTACCTTTATAGGTAGAATTGGGGTGGTAGGTTCCCTTTAAGCACAGTGTATCTCACAGCCCTACAGAGATCCCACACTCTGGGATTTTATACTGACCATCACTGAGTGATAGGAGTTAAAACAGCAATAAAACTGACTAAAATTGTAATATAAGGGGTTAAAAAGGATCTTTATCATGTAAACATCACTAAGCGATTTAAATTTGGTTATAAAAATCAAATTTCACAATAAAAAAAGGAAAAAATCATCACAAAACACAATATTTTTGGTATTGCCATGTCCGTAACAACTTGTACAACAAAATAAAATTGTTACTGCACCCGTTCAGTTAATGCCGTAAACATTTTTTTAAAAACACTCAAAAATTATGATATTTTTACATCTAATCTCATAAAAAAACATAAAAAGTGATCAAAAGATAACATTTACCCCAACATGATACCAATAAAAAGTACAGCTTGTCCTGCAAAAAAAAGCCCTAAAATAACTCCATATACACTCACCAGCCACTTAATTAGGTACACCTGTCCAACTGCTCGTTAACACTTAATTTCTAATCAGCCAACTCAGTGCATTTAGGCATGTAGACATGGTCAAGACAATCTCCTGCGGTTCAAACTGAGCATCAGTATGGGGAAGAAAGGTGATTTGAGAGCACCTTGTTGAATCTATGCCACGAAGAATTGAGGCAGTTCTGAAGGCAAAAGGGAGTCCAACCCATTACTAGCATGGTGTACCTAATAAAGTGGCTGGTGAGTGTACAAAAAACTAAAAATGTTATGCCTCTTAGAACATGGCGATGCAAAAACAAAACAATTTTTCAACAAATGAGTTCCATATTCTGCAAAACAAGTCAACCATAAAAAAGCTATATAAAGTTATATAAACATGGTATCGCCGTAATTGTGGTGACCCATAAAGATAATATAAAGATAAATAAAAATAATAAATAATTTTTATGGTATGGTGTAAAGCCTACAAAAAAAAAGCTAAAAACCCTAAATCAGAATTAATGATTTTCTTTTCCTAACCTAGAGTTAATAAAATCTCATCAATTAGCTTATTTTCTTTTCCTAACCTAGAGTTAATAAAATCTCATCAATTAGCTTTTTAGACCCCCTAAATTATATACCTGAAAAGTGTCTTTCACATCGGAAAAAATAAGCTCCCATATGTCCACATTACAAAAAATCTAAACATGTAATATATGACATTGCAAATCTGCTCTTAATGCCGCTCCCTCCCTTCTGTGCCTGGTCCTGTGCCCATACAGCAGTTTTCCAGCACACATGGCGTATAGGCACTTTTTGTTATTTAATCCATTGTGAATTTTACATTTTAAAATGAACTGTCCAAAAAAATAGCAAATTGTAAATTGCATCTCCATTTTTCTTAACCCCTGTAAAGCACCTAAAGGGTTAACAAACTTCTTAAAGTTGGTTTCTCATACTTTGAGGTGTGTACTTTCTATATTGGGATAATTTATGGGTTTTTACCCTCTCAGTCACTTAAAGCCACCCATTCCTTGGTTTTTGTTTTCCTGCTGCTCCTTCCATACCAAAAATGAACTTTAGAAATATGCAAACGAGGCTGATGTGTATAAGGGAGTGCTAGCAAAGCACCTCAGGGCTCCGCCTCCAAAGAAATTACAATGTGCCCTGCTACACTTTCGATGCCCAGTGGTTTTTCATATCATTCCTCCTTCAGCTATGTAACTAATTAGTCCTGCAAGATGTGGAGCCGGAACCCTGAGGTACTTTTGAAAATGAAAAAAAAGTTAGCGTACCAACCATAATCCGACTTCAATTAAAGGAGTTATCTATTATGAGCAAATAAATGTTAATATTGGGCACACAGGTGCATGGCTTGCTAGTACCACAGAGAGTAAGAGTTATGTGCTGATCTTCCATTAGGAATTTTGGGGCCTCTTACTGGCAAATTTTGTGCCAAATTCTACCACCTCACACAAATTAGGACTTAAGTTTAGGACTATCATAGGTCCTGAGCTATAAAGATATTGTGGGCCTCCCCAATTGTCTAGAATGTAACAAGGTTACTAGATAGATACAGCATTGAAACTAAGATTGCTAGTTAGATTTCACACCGGAACCAAGATGAATACTTATATATATGATAAATTTTACATTGTCTCTATGTAGTTTGCCCTCATGGGAGAAGGTAAAAGAGAGTTACACCACACAGAAGATGTTGCATGATTTTGAGCTCATGGGTAATACTATCACTTACAGGAAAGCTGGTTACTCAAAAATGACATCTTTGATTAGAGAATTTCTTTTGATTTTATTCTTCTCGTAGCCCATCAAATCAGCATCATATAGCCGCTACTCATCTATGTAGATTTATTCAAAATGAAAAAAAAAGCAGCAGAATAGTTGAATCCTGAAGCCTTACCCAGAAGAAGTATCAAAAATAGCAAATCCAGAAAAAAGGCAGCCAAAATTGTGATAAGTTGGGAGAGTTATTTCAAGAGTTATGTGCAACGTTTAAGCTTCGGTGTCACAGGTGCTCCTGCGAACTCTGTCCCGTGCACCTCCTTGTCCTCCAGCTCGGCTGCAGCAGGTGGACTTACCTGACCTTGATCCAACGTTGTCTCCCGCGGTCCAGCTTCCTGCAATTTAAAGGGCCAGCACTCAGCTAATTGGTGCCAGTCCTCCCTTGTTATATTTATAGCCAACCTCTTCCTGCAAATCCTGTATCTTTGTGCCTTTGAGAAAGCGTTTCCATTCTGCCTGTGTGATTCCCGTTGTGACCTCCTGCTACATGCCTGACTTTGATCCTTCGTCACCCATCCTGACCTTCCCACCGTCCCCGATTCTGATCCTGTGTTGCCGAACTTGACCTCCTGCATGTCCATGACCACATCTCTGCTCTACGATTCTGTAATTCACCTTGGCCTAAATAATATATCCATTGCTGTTAATGAGGTATGAATACTTAAGTATGGATGCTATCTACTGACCATAACTGGTATTACACCTGCACTATATCTGCCTCAGAATGGAAAGTTTACACATTGACCAATGATATGTGCAACATTTCATTACTGGATGAGGCTGTGACCAATGCATTTCCCACCCATGCCTTATAATCAAGTCAATAAGTTTTCCCAGTTATTTGTGGCAAAATTAGGGACCTCGACTTATACCCAGGTCGACATATACTTGAGTATATGAGGTGGTCATATTTACCTTCTTGGAGAAAGATAGGTCTTCAATCCTTTGCATCAGAAAACTGCATGACGACCTGACAGGTCCAGTGCAGCACCCTTCCCCCTTCCTGCTTGTCCCGATTCTAAACTGTACCACATTACAGCACAGGAGTGAGGCTGGGGGGAACACAGGGGCAGGGTTGTTATTGCAGAAAAAATGCAGAGAATGGTAGATACTATCTATGTGTCAGGTACTAGTGCAATGAGCAGAAGGTAAATTAAAGTGTATATAAAAAGCTGTACCCTGATAATCTAACCACATTTTAAAGGGCACCTACCACCCCGATTCTACCTATAAAGGTAGAAGGGGTGGTAGGTGGATGGATGGGACGTGAGGATAGCCCTTTTTTGGGCTAATCCTCACGTTCCGGGTGTCTTTTAGAAAACTTTATTGCACGTATATGCAAATTTTTTTATGCGGCTACTGGGGGTGGAGTAGCCGGACATGAGGCTACTAGTCGCGGCTACTCCACGCCCCAGTGGCCACGTTACTCTGCCTACCAGGTAATCTTCGGCGCGCAGCTCCTGGTAGCTGCGCGCCCTCGTCCGGGTCCCCTGCGTTCTGCGCATGCCTTGGGTTGCGCGGCCGCGGCTCCGGGGCCGGAACTACTGCGCATGCGAAGATTACCTGGTAGGCGGAGTAACGTGGCTACTGGGGCCTTATGTCCGGCTACTCCACGCCCCAGTAGCCGCGTAAAAAAATTTGCAATAAAGTTTTCTAAAAGACACCCAGGACGTGAGGATTAGCCCAAAAAAGGGCTATCCTCACGTCCCATCCATCCACCTACCACCCCTTCTACCATTATGGATAGAATCAGGGTGGTAGGTTCCCTTTAAGCACAGTGTATCTCACAGCCCTACAGAGATCCCACACTCTGGGATTTTATACTAAAAATTTCGAACTATTGATGCCGGTAACCAGCAGAGACTTTTTGTGGGCATATGTACTACTAAGAATCTTACATTTGTTGAGTATATATATATTGGTTCATAACACAGAATCATGTTGCAGATTTGAGCTCATGGGTATACGATCACTTACAGGGAAACGCGGGACTCAAAAATGAACATCTTTGATTAGAGAATTTTCTCTTTGATTTTATTCTTCCGTGACCCATCAAATCACATCTAATAGCCGCCGATCATCCTCAGTATGATTTTTAAATACAAAAAAAAGCAGCAGAATAGTTAAATAATAAATTGATAGGCCCTATCCTGAACCTTACCCAGAATAAGTATCAAAAATACAATCAGAAAAAGTGCGCCCCGCCAAAATTGTGATAAATTGGGAGAGTTTATTTCAAGAGTTATGGTGCACCGTTTATCTGCTCGGTGTCACAGTTGCTCCTGCAAACTGTGTCCTGTTCACCTCCTTTCCTCCAGCCGGCTGCAGCAGTGTACTTACCTGACCTTGATCGAACGTGTCTCCCTCTGTCCACTTCTGCGATTAGAGGGCCACATGCAGCTAATGGTGCCCGTCCTCCCTTTTATATTTATAGCCACCTCTTCCTGCAATCCTGGATCTTGTTGCCTTTGAAAGCGTTTTCATTCACCTGTGTGATTCCCGTGTTGACCTCCTGTGCACATGCCTGACTTTGATCCTTCGTCCACCCATCCTGACCTTCCCACCTCCCCACTCGGATCCTGTTTGCCGAACTTGACCTCCGCATGTCCATGGACACATTTCTGCTCTACTTCTAATTCACTTGCCTAAATATATATCCTTGCTGTTTAATGAGGTATACTTAATATGGATCCCACTACTGACCTAACTGTATACACCTGCACTATATCTGCCTCAGAATGGAAAGTTTACACATTGACCAATGAGTGTGCAACATTTCATTACTGGATGGCGCTGTGACCAATGCATTTCCCACCCATGGCTTATAATCGAGTCATAAGTTTTTCCAGTTATTTGTGGCAAATTAGGGCCTCGACTTATCCCTGTCCCACATATACTTGAGTATATGGAGGTGGTCATATTTACCTTCTTGGAGAAAGATAGTCTTCAATCCTTTGCCATCAAACTGCACGAGGACCGACAGGTCCAGTGCCCTCACCCTTCCCCCTTCCTGCTTGTCCCAATTCTAAATTGTACCATTACAGCACAAGATTGAGGCTGGGGGAAACACGGACAGGTTTGTTATTGCAGAAAAATGCAGAGATGGTAGATACTATCTATGTGTCAGGTACTAGTGCATGAGCAAAGTAAATTAAAGGTATCTAAAACTGTACCCTGATAACTAACCACATTTTAAAGGGCACCTACCACCCCGATTCTACCTATAAGGTAGAAGGGGTGGTAGGTGATGGATGGGACATGAGGATAGCCCTTTTTGGGCTAATCCTCACGTTTCCGGGTGTCTTTTACAAAACTTTATTGCATGTATATGCTAATTTTTTTAATGCGCTACTGGGGGTGGAGTTAGCCGGCATGAGGCACTAGTCCGCGGCTACTCCACCCCAGTATCCACTTTACCCGCCTACAGTATCTTCGGTGCCACAGCTCCTGGTAGCTGCGCTCGCCTTCGTCCGGGTCCCCTGCGTTCTGCGAAGATTACCTGTAGGTGAGTAACGTGGCTACTGGGCCTCATGTCCCTGCTACTCACGCCCCAGTAGCCGCATAAAAAATATGCATATACCTGCAATAAATTTCTTAAAAAGCACCCCCGGGACGTGAGGATTAGCCAAAAAGGGCTATCCTCACGTCCCATCCATCCACCTACCACCCCTTCTACCTTTATAGTAGAATCGGGTGGTAGGTTCCCTTTAAGCACAGTGTAATCTCACAGCCCTACAGAGATCCCACACTCACTGGGATTTTATACTGAACTCACTGGAGTGATAGGAACTAAACACAAGACAAAACTGACAACAATTGTAATATAAGGTTAAAAAGGATCTTTATAACGTTAAACATCACTAAGCGATTTAATTTTTGGTTATAAAATCAAATTTCACAATAAAAAAGGAAAAAAATCATCACCAACACAACATTTTTGGTATTGCCATGCCTAAACGTCAACAAAATAAATTGTTACTTGCACCCGTTCAGTAATTCCGTAAACTTTTTTTTTAAAAACACACTCAAATTAATGGATTTTTTACTCTAATCTCATAAAAAACCATAAAGTGATCAAAAGTAACATTTACTCCAACATGATACCAATAAAAGTACAGCGTTGTCCTGCAAAAAAAAGCCTAAAATACTCCATATCACTCACCACCACTTATTAGGTACCATTGTCCAACTGCTCGTTAACACTTAATTTCTAATCAGCCATCACATGGCGGCAACTCCAAGTGCATTTTAGCATGTAGACATGGTCATCAGACATCTCCTGCAGTTCAAACCGAGCATCAGATGGGGAAGAAACGGTGATTTTGAGTGCCTTTGAACGGGCATGGTTGTTGGTGCCGAAGGGCTGGTCTGAGTATTTCAGAAACTGGATTTCAACGCACACCATCTCTGGGTTTACAGAGAATGGTCCGAAAAAGAAAAAAACATCCAGTTCTGTGGGCGAAATGCCTTGTTGATGCCAGAGGTCAAGAGAATGGGCAGACTGGTTTGAGGCTGATGAAAGGCACAGTGACTCAAATCGCCACCCGTTACAACCAAGGTAGGCAGAAGAGCATCTCTGAACGCACAGTACGTCGAACTTTGAGGCAGATTGGCTACAGCAACAAAGCCACACCGAGTGCCACTCCTTTCAGCTAAGAACAGGAAACTGAGGCTACATTTGCACAAGCTCATCGAAATTGGAAAGTAGAAGATTGGAAAAACGTTGCCTGGTCTGATGAGTCTCGATTCTGCTGCGACATTCGGATGGTCAGGTCAGAATTTGGCGTCAACAACATGAAGCATGGATCCATCCGGCCTTGTATCAACGGTTCAGGCTGCTGGTGGTGGTGTCAAGGTGTGGAATATTTCTTGGCACTCTTGTGCCCCTTGGGACCAATTGATCATCGTTGCAACGCCACAGCCTACCTGAGTATTGTGCTGACCATGTCCATCCCTTTATACCACAATGTACCAACATCTGATGGCTACTTCAGCAGGATAATGCACCATGTCATAAAGCTGGAATCATCTCAGACTGGTTTTTCTGACATACAATGAGTTCACTGTACTCAAATGGCCTTCCACAGTCACCAGATTCAATCCAATGAGCAGTGGTGGCGAACCTCAGGCCATCACAGAGATTACTCCAGTATCTTCCTGCAGTCCCGACGTCCAAGACTTGCTGTGCACAGAGCTATTTTAAGTGACGCACTACCTGGGACACTGGAGAGTGGGAAGGTGTTGTGACTGAGCAGGAGTATAAACACGAATAAAATTCTGTGTTGGCACTTTGCGATAAACAAGTGGGTCCTGGTTGTAGTTTGGGCACTCGGTCTCTAAAAGGTTCGCCATCACTGCAATAGAGCATCTTTGGATATGGTGAACGGAGATTCGCATCATGGATTTGGGCAGCCGACAAATCTGCGGCAACTGTGTGATGCCATCATGTCAATATGGATCAAAATCTCTGAGGATGCTTCCAGCACCTTTTGAATCTACCCACAAGAATTGAGGCAGTTCTGAAGGCAAAGGGGGTCCAACCCGTTCTACATGGGTACCTATAAGTGGCCGGTGGAGTGTACAAAAAACTAAAAATGTTATCCTCTTAAACATGGCGATGCAAAACAAACAATTTTTCAAGGTTTCATGGTATCGCCGTATCTTGGTGACCCATAAAGATAATATAAAGATTAAATAACAATAATAAATAATTTTATGGTATGGTGTAAGCCAAAAAAAAAAAGCTAAAACCCTAATCAGAATTAATAATTTTCTTTTCCTAACCTAGAGTTAATAAATCTCATCAATTAGCTTTTTATAGACCCCCTAAATTATATACCTGAAAAGTGTTTTTTCCACATCGGAAAAATAAGCCTCCCATATGTCCACATTACAAAAATATAACATGTTGTATATGACATTGCAAATCTCTCTTAATGCCGCTCCCTCCCTTCTGTCCTGTCTCTCTGCCCAACAGAAGTTTTCCAGCACACATGGCGTATAGCACTTTTTGTTATTTAATCCATTGTGAATTTTACATTTTAAAATGAACTGTCCAAAAAATATCAATTGTAATTGCATCTCCATTTTTCTTAACCCCTGTAAAGCACCTAAAGGGTTAACAAACTTCTTAAAGTTGGTTTCTCATACTTTGAGGTGTGTATTTTCTATATTGGGATAATTTATGGGTTTTTACCCTCTCAGTCACTTATAAACTGAGCCGGTGCCTGCAAATATAGTTTTTGGCAATTTTCATAAAAATGTGAAAAATTTCACCCACAATTCTAAGCCCAATAACATCCCAGAAAATTGAGAGGATGCATAAAAAACAATGCCAACATAAAGCAGACATTATGGAAATGTTAGTTATAAAGCTTTTTGGGCGCTATGACTATCTGCCTGAAAAGCAAAACATTTAGAACTTTGAAAATTGAGAGTTTTTAACATTTTTTGCCAAATTTCAATTTTTTTCTAACTAAACGCAGAAGATATCATTCAAATTTTTCCACTAATTTGAAGTACAATGTGTGATGAGAAAACAATCTCAAAATTGAAAATCTTGAAAATGTCAATCAGGTAAATTCAGGTAATTATCTTCTCAGCAAATGGCTGTGATATTTCAGGTTCTCTAGTCACATATGACACAGACTAAATATTACACAAGTGTCTACTGGAAATTTTACTCACCTCTTAAGAAATAATTACTGAGAACAATAAGAAGCATCACTCGGACCTCCATGAATCACTACATATGGTGTCCTAAGTCACTACAATACATTTTATTACCTAATCCAGGTCTGGAATGCCATTGTAAAAGACTCTTAATATATATTCCACTTTTATAAAATGAATACAATTTTGACTGACTATATACACCTGCACCACCTGTAGTAATTTTTATGGCTTTTATGATCTACACATTGTTAAAATGATAAATGATAACATGTCTTATTTCCCTTCTCTTCTTGTACATGTAGATTACTTTTTCATGTCAGTCATTGTGCAACGTTTGTGGAGGAGAAAGGCTCTAAAAATTGCCATGGCAGTTGGCGTAACTAAGTAGACAGCTTCTATGCAATACCTTTATTACTCGCAACTTTGGTGTCAAGGATCCAACCTTATGAGAAACATAAGCTATGGTTTTGCAACTTGTTTAAGTTAAGGAGAAGACAAGCATTTCTTCACACCACTTCCTCTTCTAAACCTGGAAATAAGCAGAAGCATATTAGGACCTTCTCCTTTGTTTCATGCTTGGAGTCTGAGAGGTTTAGAAACATATCTTAAAATAATAGGGAATACCAAAGCAATGGTACAGTATGTCCTATCTCTGAGGACTCTCCACATCTCATGTAGCTTAATTATTTATTCTATTACTGATGAAAATCACCTTTGGTATTGAGCTCATTAATTTGAGAACACATGGGCAGAATTGTTGCTGATTTTTGGCATTTTTTTTACTCCACAGACTCCTGTGGAAATCATAATATACATAATGTTGCAAAAAGCATGTACAAGCAGTCCCCGGGTTACGTACAATATAGAGTCCATAGGTTTGTTCTTAAGTTAAATTTGTATGTAAGTCGAAACTGTATATTTTATAGTTGTATTTCTAGACAATTTTTTTTTTGCCCCAGTGACAATTGGAATTTAAAATTTTATTGCTGTAATGGGACCAAGGATTATCAATAAATCTTCATTACAGACACCTTACAGCTGATTCTTGCAATCTAGGACTATAGTAAAGCATACAGAGAGCTTCACCAGAGGTCACAGTGGGCAGAGGGGTCTGTCTGTAACTAGGGGTCGTCTGTAAGTAGGGTGTCCTGCCTGTATATAAAACATTTATACAAATTAAGCCAGAATTCTGACTTATTTTGCTTACTAAAACTAGCTTATTGTTCATGTATAGTACCGAATTATTCCCTTAAACTGAAATGCACCTTTAACTTGGGTACAAAACTTAATAAATCAAAGGACTTGCAAATTATATGACTTAAAATCAATAACAGAGTAGTTCTGATAAGACAATGATACGGTAGACCAAACATTACAGAAGTACCCATCATAAACCGATTAGAACCCTCCCTTGACCAGTCCTGAGCTGCTAACTATCCACCAGACTCTAATCTTTGTTTCATCTCCAAACTCCTGGAATTGTTTATGTGTGCGCTCTTCTATGGAGGTTTAATAGGGATTATCTTGATGTGTTGTGGTCCTCCGAGCAGTGATTTTGAATTACATATAAGTTTAACGCTTTAGTTGGAGACTTTTTGGCTTTCTATTCTTTCCTTACCTGTTATCACTCTCCTTGACCCATTACTGGTTTCCCCAATCTGGGTTCTGCACTATGCACTTCACGGAAACTGGTAAGTCTGCAATGATCTTGTAAAGGGGACTCTTGCCTCTGCATATCCTAGGTGATATAGGACAACCACGAAGATGGTCCCTCCCTACACCAAAGGTCAGACTCGAAGCAAGACAAGCAGTTAAATACATTAAGGGTGGTAAATAGAGATGAGCGGAATGTTTTGGCATTCTGGTTTTGCAATATGTCCATTTCAGGCTATATGTCAGGCTATATGTCAAGACTTTAATGACCTAAAATGACCTTAACTTCTTATCGACTTTGCCCTTTTATAGTTTTCATTAGAATCATTCTAATCAATATGTACAACTATGGAGCAATTAATTGGTTAATTTTCTTGGTTTATTTTTAAACCAAATAAGTTCTCTGTAGTGACTACAATGCGGTTGTTTGATGGAAGAAACCTATATACTGTATGGGTAAATGAGGACAAGACTTACAGATCACACCAATGCTCTTGTAGTGACATGAGGTGATACATAGTGGACATGGTAGCACAGTTTTGCAATCTTTGTGTACTCGATCTAATATCTGTACTTATAGGCAGTAAAGTTGGACTAAAGTTGAATCTTTAAGGATAAAGAGATTTATTAAACTCTTTAAAATAAATGTGTTTATTGCCTCAAGAAGCCATTGACATCATAGCTTCCAATTTTCAAGAGCAGAATACTGAATAGACAGTTTTGTAAATCTCCCAGTGTTATTACTTTTTTTATGTCATCTCCCTGTTAAAGGAGCCCTATTTTGGTTAACCATTCTTTTAGTGTTATGCTCGGACCCTTTTTTACACTATTACCCAATTCTCCAACTATTCCCGCCCACGTGGACATTTTAATTACTGTTGACATCTAATCAACATTCAACTTCCTTCCTAAAGCAAAACTCCTTCTGAAAATGATCAGATGCATTGCCTTTAGATTTTTGATTTTGGATCTGGCACCTACATTATACATTAAAGGGTGGTTAACATCTTAGGCCTCTTTCACACTGCCGCATGCTTGGCCAGCCATAGCCCAAGCGAGCATACAGCAGCATGCTGGAGAGGAGGAGGGATGAGCGCGGCTCACCTCCCTCTCACCATGGCGAGGCATGGCGTCCATCCAAAAACACGGGAAAAGATAGAGCATGCTCTATCTTTTTCCTGTGCACGGTATGGTACGGTGGCTTAAGTGTGTGTGCATTGTACCGCGGCCGTATATATACAACCCACAACAGAAGTGAGAAAGGGGCCTTATTGGGAAGACTGGAGGAGAACATCTATAATTGTGACCTGTCTATAGGGTAGGATGACTTACTCCATTGTTCTAACTATAAGCACATAATTTACATTTTTCTTTAATTCACTGAAATTCATTCATTAAAGGCATCTATTTCTATCTATCGTTTTATCTATCTCCATGGTGGGTCCCAAATCTGTGAACTCCCCTTTCTCCAGGGTGTGTGTCATGGGTGATACTAGCGGAACCCTGGTGCTGGCCACTTGGAGTAGGTGAAGGGCCATCTTTCCCCACCTACTCCAGAGAATATTAAAGATGTGAGTTCTATTCTACTGCTGCTGCTTTTTACTGATGCCAATGTCAACATAATGCTAGTTCCTATTTCTAAAATTTACTCCAAAATATTCTCTTTTGATAAATTTGTATTTGTAGAGTATTCTATTTTCTATCAGCATATGTTAATCCGATTATGGTTTTGTTAGTGGTGGCTGGATCATGTGATTGTCTATGACCTGACCTGCCACACACCAGTGTTAAAGTGAACTTTCAAGAGGCCTAAGCCTCTTGATGTATCCGGCTGTGCCAGAGAGTTGGCGAGGCTATCATTCACTGGAGCACTAGAGTGGCGTATTTTAAACACCCCCTGTTTGTCTATAAATTGTAATTTCCCAAATAGACATGAAGAGCCTCACATTTCACAAATTTTGCTTTGTTGCTCATGGAGATGCTCATTTCTCAAGATCCCAGCACACCACAAGAGCATACGTTTATTAGAAGCTTCCTCTTCTAATAATGGCCCGCAAACTCGAGAATTGTTCATGTGTGCGCTCTTATGGAGGTTTAATAGGGATTATCTTGATGTGTGTGTGTCCTCCGAGCAGTGATTTTGAATTACATATAAGTTCAACGCTTAGTTGGAGACTTTTTGGCTTTCTATTCTTCCTTACCTGTTATCACTCTCCTTGACCATTACTGGTTTCCCCAATCTGGGTTCTGCACTATTGCCTTCACGGAAACTGGTAAGTCTGCAATGATCTTGTAAAGGGGACTCTTGCCTCTGCATATC
Organism: Engystomops pustulosus; assembly: GCA_019512145.1. NCBI lineage: Eukaryota > Metazoa > Chordata > Amphibia > Anura > Leptodactylidae > Engystomops > Engystomops pustulosus. The sequence continues at coordinate 144,860,308 of CM033642.1, read as the reverse complement.
CTAGTGTTAATGGACAACCACGAAGATGGTCCCTCCCTACACCAAAGTCAGACTCGAACAAGACAAGCAGTTAAATACATTAAGGGTGGTAATAGAGATGAGCGGAGTTTTTGGCATTCTGGTTTTGCAATATGTCCGTTCAGGCTATAGTCAGGATATGTCAAGACTTTAATGACCTAAATGACCTTAACTTCTTATCGACTTTGCCCTTTTATAGTTTCATTAGAATCATTCATCATATGTACAACTATGGAGCAATTAATTGGTTAATTTTCTTGTTTATTTTTAAACCAATAAGTTCTCTGTAGTGACTACATGCGGTGTTTGATGGAAGAAACCTATACTGTATGGGTAAATGAGGACAAGACTTACAGATCCACCAATGCTCTTGTAGTGACATGAGGTGATACATAGTGGGCATGGTAGCACAGTTTTGCAATCTTGTGTACTCGATCTAATATCTGTACTTATAGGCAGTAAGTTGGACTAAAGTTGAATCTTAAGGATAAAGAGATTTATTAAACTCTTAAATAAATGTTGTTTATTGCCTCAAGAAGCCATTACTCATAGCTTCCAATTTCAAGAGCAGAATACTGAATAGACAGTGTTATTACTTTTTTTATGTCATCTCCCTGTTAAAGGAGCCTATTTGGTTAACCATTCTTTTAGTGTTATGCTCTACCCTTTTTTACACTATTACCCATTCTCCAACTATTCCCGCCCACGTGGCATTTAATTACTGTGACATCTAATCACATTCATTCCACTAAAGCAAAACTCTCTGAAAATGTCAGATGCATTGCCTTTAGATCTTGGATTTTGGATCTGGCACCTACATTATACATTAAAGGGTGGTTAACATCTTAGGCCTCTTTCACACTGCCGCATGCTTGGCCAGCCATAGCCCAGCGAGCCTACAGCAGCAGCTGGAGAGGAGGAGGGAGATGCGCGGCTCACCTCCCCTCCCCATGGCGAGGCATGGCGTCCATCCAAAAACATGGGAAAGATAGAGCATGCTCTATCTTTTTCCTGTGCACGTATGGTACAGTGGCACAAGTGTGTGTGCCATTGTACTGCGGCCGTATATATATACAACCACAACAGAAGTGAGAAGGGGCCTTATGGAAGACTGGAGGAGAACATCTATAATTGTGACCTGCTATAGGAAGGAGACTTACTCCATTGTTCAACTATAAGCACATAATTTACATGTTTCTTTAATTCACTGAAATTCATTCATTAAAGGCATCATTTCTATCTATCGTTTTATCTATCTCCATGGTGGTCCCAAATCTGTGAACTCCCCTTTCTCCAGGGTGTGTGTCATGGGTGATACTAGCGGAACCCTGGTGCTGCCACTTGGAGTAAGTGAAGGGCCATTTGCCCCACTCTCCAGAGAATATTAAAGATGTGAGTTCTATTTACTGCTGCTGCTTTTACTGATGCCAATGTCAACATAATGCTGTTCCTATTTGTAAAATTACTCCAAAAATTTTCTCTTTTGATAAATTGTTTATGTAGAGTTTCTATTTCTATCAGCATATGTTAATCCATATATGGTTGTTAGTGGTGGTGAATGTGGCTATGACCTGAACCTGCCACACACCAGTGTTAAAGTGAGCTTTCATCTGTGGGAAATCAGAACTTGAGGAAGAAGTTCTGTCGAAATGTGTTGGTATTAATGCTGTTCCTTGTGCATGCATGTTATTACCATTAATGTTTGAGGGGGATGAAATAAAGAAGCAATTTTATCCAAGCTCATGGACTTATTCTTCCATTTGACCTACTATATTACTGTCCCTACAAACAGGAAAACAAATATTATAATATTATAACACTCATGGTGGACAATGATAATATATGATGCAGTCCTTTGTAATATAGGCAATATTTACACCTCCATTGCTTATTTACATTTTCTCTGCCATTAAAGTGGGAAGGATTGTTTAATCTGTTATTTTTAAAGGAAAACTACTGTCTAGATTTCTAATGTGTGGCTCATCCCAGCACATCTCTGATAATTTATTAGAATGCTGTTTATCAAGTTATAAAATATATAATTTGGATAAGCAAATTAGAACCAGAAGCTGCTGGGACATGGAGTAGCTTCAAGAGGAGCAAGGGTCGTCAGCAAGAGGTTCTGCCGCCTCGATCACAGGCGGCATGGTTGTGAATCTACATAGGTTACCACTGCAGAAGTTACTCAGGGCTTGAAATAGCCTTTGTCCACCAAGCTCACAGAGGCTACTCTACGCCCCTAGTAACCTCTGCAGCTAATTTGCTTATGTAGATTGTAGAATTTATGCCCTGATAGTTGGAAATCTTTTAAATTATATAAATTGTGCAAGGATGAACCACATATCAGAAATCTTTCTTTGTAACTACTAAAAAAAGTAGTTTTCAGGTGGTAGATTTCCTTTAAGGTAATCTTTAAAGGTCACTCAATACAGTGCATCTGCAGCAGATATGAATAAAAATTTAGTAAAGAAAGAGGTGGCAGTCTGCTGAAATCCAGTGTAAAATATGAAGCTGTGGGATGTTACAGTTTTATATGCAACTACAATTCATAGTATAACTTTTAAGGGGTTGTGCAACTATTATAAAAATGTATCAGCCAGGAGGGGGGAGGGGCGGTATATATAAAAAAATAAAGCTTCACTCACCTCCTCTAATGCTCCTGGTGTCCCTATCAGACGCTGGAACAGGAGATGGGTGGATGTGCCAGGCGCTTCTTTTAAAAAAGCCTTCTCCAGGCTGCTACATTTTTATTATAGTCGGACAACCCCTTTAATGAAATTTGTATTTTTGTTATGAAAAATATTTGTCATTGTCATCCTGGCAGCAAGTTTGTCCCCTCTCCTCAAATAGCCAGCTCTCCATATGTTTGCTATTTCTCCACACAGTCATCCCCTTTGTTTGTCTCATCTTGCCACATCTAGGCTCTTACCCTCGCACAGCCTGCCCCCATGTTTCGACCTCTCCTTCATCCAGGAGGATATAGTAAATGTATTTCTGTACAGAAATAAATTTGCTATATCCTCCTAGGAGGTAGGGCCTGAGGTAATGTCTTTTCAGGTTCTGCAGGAAAATGCAGTATGTTTACTGCACACATGTTTTATAGCCATGAAGCCAGCGCTAGGGCTAGAGGTGTGTAAAACAGCTTTCAAATTTTTCACTTGTCAGATGGACTTTTGTTCTTGATAGCCTAGTTTTCTGGTGTTGGAATATCTCTCTCCTTCCATTGTCTAATACAGTCTGCACATTTTTCCCTTATATACATACATATATTTTTTAAAATATATTACTTACATATATTTTTTTCTAGTAGCCTAGTTTTCCAGGGTTGAAATGTCCCCCTTCTGATGGTGTCTAACACAGTTGTGATAAATATGGCCAGGGGGAAGGGCGGCCTTATACTACTCAAATCCCACACTTCCCTCTAGCTTCATCTCAATTAGCCTAATGGAGCTAGCTAAACTACAAAGGCTGCTGAGGAACTCTGGCTCGGTGGGGGGTAGCTATTAACGAAAAAACCTTTTGCTGCCACAGTGTCTCCAAAAGGCTGAGCTGATTTTCCCCCTTTTTCAAACAGGAGACAATGAGTCCTAAAACTCTTAGACCAATACATTGATTAGGGTAAGTTGCGAGTTATGATCCATCTCAGCCCAAGGGGAACTACATTTTTTGGTTATTCTTAGGAGATCACAGTGCCTGTAGCATCCTTGGGTCCAGAGATATAAATATCTCGAGATGAGACCATAGCAAATGGGTCAGGTTTGGTATCAACGCGATCCAGGGATTCACCCAGATCCAATGATACTAGAACCCTAACCTACAACTTCCCCTTGAGAAGCTATGACTTTTCCAAGGTTCTTGATTTAATACCAGGTAGGAGGGACCCAATCACACTGGAGAAGTTGCTAGTTATGCTGCGCCGCCACCTGCCGGATACATCAAGAGGCCTTAGTCTCTTGATGTATCCGGCTGTGCCAGGAGGTTGACAAGGTTATCATTCACTGGCGCACTAGAGTGGCGTATTTTAAACGCCCCCTATTTGTCTATAAATTGTAATTCTTCAAATAGACATGAAGAGCCTCACATTTCACAGATTTTGCTTTGTTGCTGATGGAGATGCTCATTTCTCAAGATCCCAGTACACCACAAGAGCATACGTTTATTAGAAGCTTCCTCTTCTAATAATGTAAAGACACATAAAGTAAGGAAGCTAAAGCAATATGTTTTGTAATATTGTGTGAAGATGGGAAAACCCTCCTACTGTGGAAACGTGGAAGCTGATGCAATACCAATACAGAACAATACATATATTGTATACATATTGAATATAATCATTCAAATTCAGATGTTATTGGATAATATAATGAACGTATACAGGGGAGGTCAAATAACCATCAGTTGCCAGTTTGGTTTTAAACAGGAGCTTAACTAGGAGAGGCAGGGCCTCTTAGCAGACTTCTCAATACCCCCACCCCCTCCTGCTTAAAAATAAACATATTACGTAAACACTCACAAACATTTACACACACTTACACACATACGCTCACATATGGAACATATACACACACACATACCGAGCCATATACAGACGTACACACAGTATATACACACCATACACCATATACACCTTCACCATATACACATCACAGATACACACACATATACAGCATATATACACCAGATATATGCCCCCTGATTTGTGTCGCATGAAAGCCGGCGCCGATGCGCCAAAATACAATCACGTGCACCAAAATCCTTTTTGCAAAACGGAAATCGTCAGAATATCCATCCTTCCCAGGAAAAAGTGCTGCTGCAGGACCCTTAGTAAATGTGCCCAATATGTGTATAATGGTACTCATCCTCCATTCTTTAGTGTCAGGTTGGATGACAGGGCCCCTTGGCTGCTACCACTGTAGTTACGCCCATGGTTTTAAAGGTTACTCTCCTAGAAACCAAAGGGCACAGGTTGAAGTACTCTCCATTTATCCATTTAGGCAGGCCTATCACATTCCCAAATCTGACTTTAATTTGTAATATTTTTGGACAATACATTCATTTTGGGTGGAAAATTAAACATTTGAAATGGATTAAATGACAAAAGGTTCCACAAAGTTGGATACTTAATTTCTCCCAAATGTATTGATACCCCATATGTGGTGGTAAACCAGAGAATGGAAGGAGCATCTTTATAAACAGATTTGTATTGCACTTTTCTGGTATATAATTTTGGAGCATCTATAGCTAATTGATGATAAATGATTAACTAACTCTCTGTTGGTGGAGGAAATGAAAACAATTTTTGGTAAGATTATTTTTCCTTTTTTTGGCTGATCACCATACAATTAAAATTATATGTTATTTTTATTCTATGGGTGGCCACGATTACGGAAATACCTTTTTAGTGGTGTTATTTTGGAGTGCGTAACATCTTTTTTTATAACTTTTTAGAGCATTTTGTTACGGGTCCAATAATGATTATGTTTGATTATACAGATTATGTTTTACAGATTATGTTATACAGATTATGTTATGTTTTATTATACAGATTGCTACTTTTATTGAAAAGTAACTCTACATACCAATGCTTTTTAACAACCACCAATACAGGGACAACAAAGGAAACTATAAATAATTAAAATAATTTCTTTATTTTAATAATGAATAAAAACACACATTCTAAAAAATCACAGGATGAACATGAAGGACCCACAGAGCACTGCAAATTAATAGTCAACCCAAATCAATAAAATCTGAAAGGCATCAGGAAAAATAATAACACTACTAGGGAAAAGGTAACTCAACCCTCAAACACTATGAGGGTCATTTACTAAGGGCCCGATTCGCGTTTTCCCGACGTGTTACCCGAATATTTCCGATTTGCGCCGATTTTCCCTGTATTGCCCCGGAATTTTGGCGCACGCGATCGGATTGTGGCGCATCGGGGCTGGCATGCACGCGACGGAAATCGGCGGTGTGGCCGAACGAAAACCCGACGGATTCGGAAAAAACACCGCATTTTTAAACAAAAAAGTGTCGCGGGACTCGCGCTTACCTTCACCAGGTATAGGCTCGTGCTTTCCGGCAGACCTCGGGGAACTTCAGCATAGCAGCGACATCTGGTGGACGGCGGAGGAACTACCTTAGTGAATCGCCGGAAGACCCGAATCCACCGCAGAGAATGCGCAGCGGGATCGTGAATGGGCCGGGTAAGTAAATCTGCCCCTATATGTAATCAGAATAGGTGCAGGACACTTGCAGGATAAGGTGACAAGGTGAGTGGAGGATCCACAACTACATGGAATGAATACCTGTAGGCAGGTTGTATTGCTATCATTGTGTGTTCCACTCTGGAACAAATGGTACTTATTGAGAGTGCCAGATATTGCCCTTCCTGCGGGCAACTGAAAGTGGCACAATGTTTTGTTCTGCATTTTCCATATGTATTGTTTTAGGAGGTGCTCTTGTTTGTATTTATGCCTGACTCATAGACAAGAGGGCGTGGCCACCACTACGAATTTTGGGACCCCTGACTGGCAAATTTTGTGAAGCCCCCATGCACATTAGTTTTCAGTCTATGGTCTACACCATATCACAAACATATGTTAGCGACTATCATGGGACCTAGAGTATATGTGTATATATATATATTGAGAGAGAGAGAGAGAGAGAGTAGTATATCAAGAATGTATAACATAACTAAATATATAATATCAATACAGTTCAGTACAGCAGTGTCCTCTCTAGTGTTTAGTGTCCTCTGGAATTCAATACCAGTAGCTAGTGTAGTATTACAATACTCAATACCAAAACAATACTTTGTAGAAATACTTTATATGGACAGGTGATGGGATTTCCCTGATGACACCCGATACATCTACTTAAAGGATTCCCAGACATCTTCTCAGAGAGAAACAACACAATACCAAATTTGGTATGGTAACATTTTGCAACACTAGTCCTCTCTCCTGTGCACCATTGTGTATAGAGCCATCTCTTTTTGGGAAAAAGGCGGTTCTGTGACTCCGGACCCTTGCCTGTAGTCACAGGAAACTCCTACCCTGATGGGGGCCCTGAATGAGGGCATACCCTTGGAGAAGTCTTTCTAAGAAAAAAAAGGTATTGGGATCTTCTGCTCAGTCTGGTCTGCATGCCACCATATCCTAGCACTGATAGTGTTGTTCCATGTGGAACCTATTGTGATTACATATAGTATTTAAGCTTTTGGTTACCTTTCTCTAGTAGCGTTACAGTTTCAGGTTGATTATTACCTTCCAGTGTTTTCTTTCTTCTCCTTGTTCATCCTGAGATGTGTGTGTTTTATCTTTCCTTTTTTATTATTGAAATAAAAGTATTATTTTTAATGTTTTGGTGTTTTTTGTTGGTTGTATGGCTGGTGACTGGCCCATGTAGCTTAAAGGACACCTACCATCACCACCTAATAAGATAGATCCTGTGGCAGGTTCCTTTAAAGAATCATAGCTCCATGCTTTTTTTTTAAATAATTGTATTATTTAAACTTTACAAAACTATAACTATAAAGTTCTGGGCCATTAATAGTTTTATTAAAAAAAAGCATGGATGTCATCGGAAGGTGGGGATTGGTTGCTATGGCAGCCTACAGTCTCAAAGAGACTCGTAGGCTTGCCATTAGTAATAATATCCAATAATCTTCAAGATGGCAGGCTATTAGATATCACCATCAAAAATGCTATATACATAGTAAAAAAAAAATATATATTAGTTGAAATCACCCCCTTTCCTTAGATCACATATAAAAATAAATATACAGTAAAAATAATACATATGTTATTGCCATGTCCCAAAATATAAAAAAGATCATTCCTGGCCGTGAATACCGTAATGGAAAATAGCGCCCAAATGCCCGCATTTTTTTTTTTTACATTTTTCCATACATAAATATTTGAATTAAAAATAATCAAACAGTCATATAGGTACCAAATTGATATAAATTAAAACGGCAGCTAGTACCACAAAAAATGGCACCTTGATTAGGTCCATACAAGTTATTGGCCTCAGAATTTGGCAATATGGCAAATATTTTTTTGGTTCAAAAGATTTTAATTTTTTAAAATCTACTAAAACCTATATAAACCTGGTATCCCTGTGATCGTATTGACCCAAACAATACAGCGTAAGTGTCATTTGGAGTGCAGAATGAAAGCCATAAAAACAGAGCCCACAAGAAAACGCTGCAAATGTGTTTTTTGTCAATTTCACCGCGCTTTCCAGTACATTGCATGGTATATTAAATGGTGCCACTAAAAAGTTATTACTTCTAGAATGATGGGAGTAAAAAACAGAAACACAAAAATGAAAAAGGTCCTGTAAGGGTTAAAAAGTAGTAGCCTGGTGAGTGAGACAGTGTAACAGACTGTAAAGCCAGATCACAAAGGGGCTAGGCTAGGTAGTCCCTCATGCTCATTAGCATATTTTTTAAAGTTGATTTTAGATTTTAGAAGGAAGGAGGATAACAAATATAAGAAGATTACCACAGTCACAGTGCCTGGATCTATGGGTAAGTGTCCCTGGGTTATCATGATGGATTTTGTTGGTAGATTATCTTTAAGATCAAATTGATAAATTTGTGTGTTTTTCCTTTCCTTCTATGACTTAATTTTGTGTTTTTATGCAGAAGAAAAACGTGACAGCTCAGTTTTTTATGGCATATAAATAAAAAGGTAAAATGACCAAATTACACAATTCAAGAAGATTTTCGATCTGTGTGATGTGAATATGAATAAAACAAGAAAGGCACTTGAATGTAGATTAAAACAAAACCATAACATTTGCAAACATGCAAATGGCATTGAGATATTGTTTTGTAAATGCTTAGTGGTGAAACATAAGAAATAACATGAGTTGAACCATGTAATTGAAAATGAAATGCCTAATTAGAACATCTGAGTAACAAGATATTCAACTATCTCACAAAAGACAAAATTCATTGTGACACCTCAAGGCTATGTGGTTGCGTCCATAAAAATTTTGCTATATTACCTTGTTTAATGGATGTCAGAAGAATGGCATCTACTATATGAAGTCTTTTGCCACACATGCTAGCATCATCCTTATTTTAACATGTTTTCTGTTAAACAAAAGGATGTTACATACTGTCTACAGGCATCTCAAGTCATCTGGAAATACCAATATATTTATTCTATTATGTTGGATTTAGGACTTTGCAGCCGTTATCTTTTTTACTCCACTCCTCTTAAATTCCAGAACGTTATAATTGTTTTATTTACATGTATGAGTGATTGTTTTCTATGGGAGAAATTATACACAATTTGCTACAAGTTATTTTTTAACAGCTTTGAATGTGAGGTCCAAATGACACATCCCCTTTATTCTTTGGCTCAGTACGATCAATGAGATACCAAATTTATATCTAACACTAATACATTTTCATACTTTTGTGTATGGAGATGTGTAAGGTGTCATTTTTTATAGGACATTTTAATGAGAAATACACCACTCAGTTTCAATGTTATTATTATTTTATTAGAAAATTGTGCTATCCACAGTACAGTATATTATGAGAGGTTTCGGTCACCACGGTGACCCTCTACAGACACGAATTGCACACTTCCATAAGGAACTTCCAAAGGTGGGCAGGCCCTTTCTTTTACACTATAGATCATTGGCATTGTCATGGTTAAATCTAACCATCTGTTTACCTTTACATAAACAATACTTCTCACGTAATTGCATTGACAGAGCAACATAAAGCAGGTTGTTTACCAGAGAAAAAGAGGCCGTCAGTAAACATATTGCAATAAAGCCTACATGTTGCTCCATTCTGTGGTTAAATAATAACATAGACTCTTAGACAAAGGTAAGGATAACAATTGTAGATGCAAAATAATATCTACAATTTGTAAACTTTTTCATTCCAGTTACATGGCACCAACATTTCCCATTTTTCATAGAATTTAGGTGAATAGAAAGCAGAACAGACAATAACTGTAAAAACGGTGGTTGTGGACCCCCTGTGCCACTGGTTTGGCCACAAGAAAGGAAGGCAGGTAAATACTGGCACAGGTGGGTAAGAGTAAGGTATCTTTTACAATAACATATGCTCTAGTATTAGAGGTATGCTAAAATTTGTCGGTAACATAAAAAAAAGATTATATATTTGTTTATATTAAACATTTGAAAAATGTAAGCATATAGAATTTTATTCCTCAATCTAAAAATTCTCTATTTGCATAATTATACATATAAAAGGAAAATTGCCATTAACACAAGTAAATGTTGAAAAACTATTACATGCCCGACTTACAGACAACCCCTAGTTACAGACTGACCTCTATGCCCACTATGCCCTCTGGTGAAGCTCTCAGGATGATTTTCAAGGATGCAAGGATCAGCTGAAAGGTCTTTGTAATGAAGTTTTATTGATAATCTTTGATCCCATGACAGCAAAAAATTTTGTGCATGGCAGGCATCTGGTCTTCATCTGCCATGGGAACCCCCCAGCACCCCGTGATCAGATTGTGGGGGGCTGGGGGAGTGAGAGAGGTAATTGTGTTCCCTCTATCTTTCTCCTTAGCTTCTGCGATCATGCTTAATTGCAGCAGTTTAGAGGTTAAACTGCCCGCCAAAGAAAGATTTCACTGCCGGGCAGAGGCTGCGTTGACCAGGCACTCTCCTGCTGCGGATTGCATTAGCGAGATCCAAAGGACCAAATAGATTATCCAAATGCAGCAACTAATTAGGACAATCTATTTTGTACTACGTCGTCAACCAGTTAAGGACAAATCTTGGGAACCTACCTTGCACATAACCTGGGGGCTGCCTGTAATTGAGTATATGTCTAAAATGGTAATTCCCGCATTTGATACAATGTTGCCCCTTCCGACCTTCAATATAAACATGCTTATGACTAGCCGGTGGGTCGTCCATTCTTTTATTTGGCAGACATACCTTTAAACTGACAGTATAAAAATAACATTGGATAACAGATAATGTAAAAATATATAAAATACTTTTATTGTTTTCAATATTTTTCATATTTAATTTGTTATTTTAATTTTATGTTATTTTAATGTTATTTCAATATTATTTCCTTTCCAATGTTAATTTTAAAATAACAAAGGTATGTCTGCAAAATAAAAGAATATAGCCAGTCATATATATATCAGGTTCACCCTTTTAAACGTACTTCGGAGTGCTGCCTATTTACTGGATGTACATTTGGGACCCTTGCCAAGGGATTAAAGCAGTGGCGTAACTACCACCGTAGCAGCCGTAGCAGTTGCTACGGGGCCCGTGAGGTTCAGGGGCCCGGGGATGCACGCTCCCTGCAGTGCTTTGCCACGGCCTGGGGTAAGTGGTCCGGGGCTGCAGTGCCGGGTGCCTGCCGGATCGTGCCCCCGGGCCCCTCCCTCTCTGTGCATCTACACATCTCTCCTGAGTCCACCCACTGACCTCTTTCTGCGATCGCCTGCCTGCTCATCTCCTTGACCCACCCCCCAGCCACCTCTCTGACCCGCCCACTCATCTCCCTGACCTGCCCACTCATCACCCTGCAGGGCGGCACAGTTGACACTCTGCCCCCCCCTTCCCCCGCTCGGGGGAAGTATGTATGCTGTATATACTGAATGTGTGTGTATTTGCTGTATGTGTGTTCAAACCGAGCATCAGTATGGGGAAGAATGGTGATTTGAGTGCCTTTGAACGTGCCAGGTTGTCTGGTTGACAGAACAGGGCTGGTCTGAGTATTTCAGAAGAAAATGCTGATCTATGCGGATGTCCCGCAACCCCATCTCTAGGGTTTACAGAGAATGTGACGAACAAAGACAAAAACATCCACCGAGCTGCAGTTTTGGTGGGCGGAAATCTCTTGCTCGTTATGCCAGAGGTCAGAGGAGAATGGTCAGACTGGTTCGAAATATTTTCTTGGCACTCTGTGAGGACCAGTTCCGGTACAATTGAGGGCATGTTTCATGCCCGGCTACCAGAGTATGTTCGCTGACCATGTCCCTCCCGTATGACCACAAAATGCCTACAAACATCTGAGCGCTACTTTCAAGCGGAAATGCGCCTGTCATAAGCTGGATCATCTCAGATGGTTTCTGAACATGACAATGATAGTCACTGCTACTCAAATGCCTCCACAGTCACAGATCTCAATTCCAATAGAGCACTCTTTGGGATTTGGTGGCTCCTGGGAACAGGAGATTCGCATCATGGTGGCAGCACGACAAATCACTGCGGCAACTGTGTGATGCCTCATTTTTGTCAATCTGGACCAACAATCTCTGAGGAAATGCTTCCAGCACCTGTTGAATTTTATGCCAGAAGAAATGAGGCAGTTCTGAAGGCTAAAGGGGCCAAACCCGTGACTCGAAGGCTGTACCTAAGAAAGTGGCGGTGAGTTAATAATATAGATACTCTTCATTCCATACAGTTAACCTACTTAACACTAACGTGGCCCAGACTAGAATATCCAAAATGATAAGCGCAACATTTCGATTCACAATGAATCTTTATAAGCATTGTGTGATTAAGATTCGTTGGAATCGAACGTGCTTATCATGTTGGACTTACTTGTGAGATAACTTTCTGGGCACTCACTCTATCTCATGTGCGTGGCTTCATTGAGATTGTCTCCATATATTATTTATGCTTATAGTTCTGTTGCAACATGTTATATTACTCTTTTATGTAGATGCATAAACACATATAATTTGTATAAAACTAGACCTTTTGGAGGCCACACCTCTTTAACGCCAGGCCAATTAGTTGATGTCATAAACTATAGTCCTACACACCAATACACTACAAGACGATATACTTAAATTCATCCCTTTTGGGAAAACTGAGTTGTACACACACTGTTAGGCTACACTGCATACATAAGGCAAACTAAATGAATATTAATATCAATAATTTAGGTATAGGCCGAAAAAGGAGTTCAGTTTATTATTCAAAAGGACCGGTTATTCGGCGGGGTAGCGCCCACTGAGTGTTGTCAGTATTGATATGACGGGTGCTGCGTGGACAGGGGTGTGATTTGTTAATTTGCAGCAAATTTAGGGAGCCTCTGTTCATGTAGGCTAATCAAGCTCGACCTACAGTGGAGGCTAACCTTCTTTGGGCCTGGGTTTTTGTTTATTTGTTTTAATATTTTTGATGAAATGTGGCACCCTTCTTTGCTTGTTTTTAAAAAGCAGCAGAGGGTAACGGCCAAGATCTAAAGCGTATCACAATCAAGACTTCATACAAACATTTTCAGGATTTTGTTTGGTGTGCAAACCATGACGGACTTCAGTTTCCGAAGAAGATACTCGATCGCAGCTTTTGCTGTGTGTTTGACGTCTTTTCGACCCACTCCAGTCTTGCTCATCAATTTTGACCACCAGGTACTTGAGTCTGACCCTTGACCTTAAGGTTTGACATCTGATGGTGACTTATCCTGGGGAGCTGTTTTTACTCAATTCAAACCCGATTGATAATCATTTCTTTGCCTTTTGTTCTAAGTTAAGGATGAGGTTATTTTTCCTCACTCATCCAACAAAGTAGTTTATGATGTTTCTGTAATGTTTCATCCAACATCTTTACGCATCCGACTCTATAACCGCTTGTTCTGAGAATTAGCTTCCCATATTGCAAAAAAAATATAAGATGGGGAAAATAATGTAATGAGAATTGTAGGGGCTATTGAAATTTCCTAGTTTGGGCCCGGGGCAAGGATAAGATAAGATATGATAAAGTAAACATTGGGTAAGAGAAGCCAGTAGACACTAATAACCCACAGGTGTGATGGGTGTGTGGCATTAGCCTACATACCCTTCTCAATGACCTAAATAGTCCTCGATACCGAGTTAGTGTAATACCATAATTTTTCCGTCAAAATTAGTTTCGAATTCAAGTGAAATCATGTTGAATCACATAAAAACAGGTATTTCCTGGATGCAGAGAGCCCTATCGTACGGTTGTTGTCGGACATTTGTTACCATGACAAATATGGAAAGTGGTTTCCCGGTCTTACAACATATGCTGTTGTTTTGTGTTTAGTTGACGCGCGCACATGCACAGCTGTCCGCTCTTAGAACTCGCTTCACCTCTTCATTCCATGGGCACTTACATGGGGCTGATTTGATCAAAAATGTGAAGCGGGAAAACAGTCCTGACAACTGGCACAGGTCGTGCCAGCTCGAAAGGATCTGAGTGAGGGCCAAATCCCACTTTAACATCAGACCGACACTGACATAAATGATTGCAAGATTACGACAGAAACATGTTCTCTTAATTGCTATACATGCAGAAACCCACCAAAAGAGTGGAGAGGGTGTCAGCAGTAATTTGAATGATGTTCACTGAATCATTTTGTTCTTCTGTTATCATCAACTGTCCCCAGCCCTTCAATTGGTAATATACCATCCAGTATGCCTAAGCCCAAAAACAAAAGCAGGTTGATCCAAAGCGAGTAGATCGCAGCCAGTATAACATGGCCCTCAGTTACTATTAGCATGTCCTCTGTGTTCTTATCACTCCTGCTTCTATAGGCCTACTATCAATCCTGACTGAAGCTTTTCATTCTTCTGACCAACGAATTGAAATTAAGCTGGTGACACAGACCCAACATAATGCCACACATCATATGAGTCGGTTGAGGGTGACAACAGCATTATGGAAATCAACAGCGGGTTTTCCAGGGGAGACTCTCGTCAGGAGCACGTGGTCTAGCAGCGATAGAGTAGCGCTCTACAGCACATGGCCCACAATGACACATTCTGGACGGTGGCAGGCAACATGGTAGGCCAACAGAGTGGCACAATAAACAAAAGCCTAGACATGAAACCCGCGCTGCAGGCCTAGCAGAGAACAGGTCGTTGATAAGTGGCACAACAATGACAAATTCTGGACTGGTGGCACAACATGGATAGGCTTACAGTAGACTGCACAATGACAGCATATGTGAAGCCAGGGATTGGTCCGCGCAGCCAGCAGGTCATAGGGTATGCCCCACAGTATGACAAATTCGTGGAGAGCTGGGACCGCCAGCAGGTAGGCAGCGAGATAGGACACTGCACAAGTGTAGGATGATTTCAGAGCAGCAGCAGCAGGAGTCAGAGATTGGCACAATCACAGGCTGTGTGTAGGGGTGGGCAAGAGCAACGCCTATTGGACCGTCTGAGTCAGCCGCATGAGGTACAGAAGTGACGAAGCAATTGAAAAATTCTGGAGCTGGCAGCAGACTGGCGCAGATAAGCAACAGTGGTATAGGCCACAGGTGTTGTTGGCACGATCGACCAATGGGAGACAGTTGACACAAGACCATTGGACAAGCCAGATCCAGCATGTCTCTAACGCCCGTTTCTTTTTTACAGGGTTCATGAATTTTTAAACTGGGAAAAAGAATAATTGCGTTGCCAGGGGCACAACTAGAAATATTCTGCATCTTTCAGACAGCTTGAGACATCTGCCCCAATTGAGTGTGGACGGTGCCACGCGACAGTCAAGGGTAGGGTAGTAATGAGTCTGGGACCATAGGATGACACCAATGACAGAGTGTGGAGGTGGATCGAAAATTCCCGCCCCTGGTAAGATGGTGGGAGGAAGAGTGGCGCAACTGGCAAACAGATGTGTGGAATCAGGAGGGGTTTGATAGGAGGTTCTCGTAGCGGTACAGGTAGCAAGGCATCTAGAATAGTAGCTGAGGCCCAGGTAGCTTAAATTCCAACTATGTCTCATCGTTTGGTGTTTTTTTTTTGAGGCTCATGGGATCGTAATGATAGTAAATGAGGCATAAGATGGAAAAACACTGTAACTATAGTGCTCATTTGTTATACGATCCTTGGACGTCCGCTATCCAATGCCCTGCATCGATTTTGACAAAATCCTAGTCCTGTCACATTCTCGGAGTATGACCAAGTGGGTTCCTTGGTCTCAGGACGGTATGATCGATCTCTAGACAGCCCCCGGCCTTAATCAACACCAACTCCTGATGCCAGCAGACTGCGCGCGGGCAGGACGCTTCTCTACTGCATCTCAAGCAAGTCTGACCGGGCACAAAAATTCAAGTCTGGCTGCCCCAGTATGTCCAGGAGATCCTATACCTGGGGGTGTAGATAGAGTGCTGTCGTCACATAATCACAGTTGCTCCCCTCCAGTAGGCAGGTGAAGGAGTGCTCATTAAGGGATTCCAGGACATTAAGCGTGCTGCGACATGTCGACTCCGCACATGCTTCCTCAACCCCCACCATCTCCCAAAGCTGCCCCGGGCGCCCAAGTAGTATGTTGTGAGCGATGTACGCCAGGATCCCCACTGTCGTTGATCTGATCTAGAGGATGGAACCATTGGCGCACATAGGCGAGCAGGCGACAAAAACTGTATGCAAAGTATTTCTCTAGATTACCGCGTGTTCCTCACTTCCGGCCAACACATTATAGGAAAGAGTTGAGTGCTTTATTTTTTTGTAGCGAGGTTTGGAACTTAAGGAGAGGTGGAGAGGCCAAAGAGTCATCCCTTTAGTCCGCATGTGACCCCTAGTTGGTCAGGCTATAGCACTAGTAATAGCAAGGAGCGCGCATGTCGCGTGGGATCTAGCGTCAAGCTGACTCGGAAGGACTCCACGGCCTGCTACGCACTCCACTGAACTGCCATGCGTGATCTTACTGGGTCATGTTGCATCATCTTCTACTCCTGCCGTGAAGTAGCTCAGCTCTCTCCTGTCCCTGTCACCGTCTGAAGTAGTAGAAAACCACTCATTCACCAGACTCTGCTTGTGTCAATGTCCTCCTCCAGTTCAGCCCCGTGCCCTGACCCACCCCGACAGATTTTGCAGCATCTGCTTCCAGGACTGAAGCGGAGTGGAATGACTCTTATTCATCCTTCCTCATAGTCCGCCCTTGACAGATTAACTTTGGCCTCTGCCAGCCAAATGAGCGACTATAGACAAGACGGCAGGTTGTCATGCTATGATTCGCCAGTTGGTTGACATATCAAAGTTAACAGGGGAAGTAAGTTACGTTATGTCACCTTGCATTCATCATCAGTAATGAGCTTTTCTTAATGTTCTGAACATAGGGACCCGGAGGACCTTCCAACGGGCTGGAAACGGTTGCTATCAGCCTATGTTGGGTAGGCCTGTTCTGCCGGCACCACGCAGCACTGCTTGCTAACTCAAGGAGAGGTGTGCTACAGGGCTTGGTACTATTTGTAAGAGATGAGTATGAAGTGCCATGCACAATTTCTTGCCTTGTTAGAAGTCTTGCAGATGGGTGGAACTTCAGCGAACCTTTGGAAACCAGATTGACACCACCGTAGTTGCCCGACAGGCAAAGGCACAGTTAGACCATCGCCTCTCGGTCTGTCGGTCTTGTAAGTGCGGACAGAACCGCTGTTCTCCCATTGAATGAGTCACCATGGTATTTCGAACTTTGCGTATGTCACGGAGAAAGCCACACATTGGTTCTTCTTGCATGACGTTGGGCGGAGCAGTGACTTTGTTTTCGCCCAGGTAACCAGTGTGAACGCGACATGGACACTGCTTGTTGCCTGCACATTAGTATGATGGAGCAGCATAGAGGTGTGGGGCTGAGGATTGGTGGTGACGAGATAGCGACGTATAGGTGGCAGCAGTTGGCGAAGACTGAGAAATAGTGAGAAGCAGATTGCACAATAGATTTGGGGAGAAAACGAGGGCTCCTGTTCAAGATTGTGGTGTGGATCGGGGCTGGCCACTTGGAAAACTCCACATTACCTACATGGGTTGTATCACGGAACATGGATGGCCACCTGATCGTAGTTACAGCGTCCACTGTCCACATGCACATGAAACTTGAAGAGAAACCAGCAATGAAGCTCAACGGGAAACTAGGCACCACCTTCATTTTCAGCATCGTGTGCAACGCAGGTGCATGTTACCTGCTCGTGATAGTAGAAAATAATATTCGGCTTGGAACTCTCTCACCAATCAGTTAGCACAAGCCACTCTGGCAACATGGCACGTGCAGAGTCCTAACGACTTGGAATAGGGAGGGATGCCGTAAGTTCCACTTAAAGTACCCAGAACAACTGGACAGGAGCCCACTGGTCCAGCATTCATGCACCTTAGGATGGCTGGACGTTACTACAGTTGTCTCTTGTATGCCTCTTTCAACCACATCTGAGACCAAGTTTCTCCGGCAACTGGAATACGTGACTCTGCATGTGTTACGCAGGGCCTGTAGAGACCACTTTAGCTCACTGGCACACGCTCAACATTTCTGCCCGCAGATCTACAGTACACACGCTCGGCTCCTCTATGGGTTCAAACACTCTGCCTTGAGGACTACTAACGCCTTGCACTGCTCCTGATGTCACTTTGCTTACCCTTGGACATGCCTCCAAGGGGTTTTGTACTCCCCCGGCGCCTTTCGGCTCCCATCCTCGCACGCGACTACCCATGATGAATCACGGCCACCCCAAGTACGACTTGCTGATTCTGCATGAACTGCAAGCTGAAACACTGCTTAACCCAGCTCCCAGTGCAATCGGGCATACACTCATCAACCAAATTTGTGCTTCCTGTCATGCGGAGTTCCTCAACGGGTCTCAGTCATTGCACAGCGACTACTTGCAAAGTGAGCAACATACAACTCCACCATGCCACCAACATACATCTACTTTCCGCCTACTGCACGAAGCTGGCGGATGTCTTGCCCCACCTCTTCATGGACAAACAGCTACTGAGTGTCCTCAAAGATAAAGAAAAATGCCTGTATAAGTCGGCTATTGAGCCCAGCAACAAATCCCCTAGTACGCATCTACCTGCCTGAGGGCAAAATTAACAGGAACAGAGGCTGGCTTGAGAACACGGTCCCGAGGGCCGCTACTGCTCCTGGGCCATGCCAACTAAGGGTTGTATCTGACAAACCCACAGACTCTTGGCTGGGGTTGTCAGATGTCATTTGGGAGGAAGTGGATGACCTAGTCAACCAATGGAGAACCTTAGGGTTGTTGATCAACACAGTGACGCTAGATGACACCGGCAGTTCTGGCCTCTCATAGTCACCCCTTCTGCGACGTCCCCTTACTGTGGTGCAACCTGTGCCTGCTCCACCTGCCACCTCTCTGTCAGACATAGTGGTTAATCAACTATGTTGATTTGACACAGATTTCTTGATCTCTACTTTAGCAACAAAAAAGAATTGAAATTTGGGGAATACAGAACCCCAAAAACCCACACCCACAAACTTTGAGAAAATATCACTCCAGCAACTATGTGGATTTGACACGGATTTCTTGATATCAACTTTAGCAACAAAAAAGAATTGAAATTTGGGTAATACAGAACCCCAAAAACGCACACCCTGGACTTTGAAAAAAAATCACCCCAGCAACTATGTGGATTTGACACAGATTTCTTGATATCAACTTTAGCAACAAAAAATAATTGAAATTTGGGGAATACAGATCCCCCAAAACAAACACCCTGGACTTTGAGCAAAAATTACTCAACACCCTGGACATTGCAAATGGCCTTTTGTTTTTATAGGCTGTGACATCACATAAGCCTGCCGGTCGCTGATTGGCTTACATGTCAGCACATGTGATCAAGGGTGTTCCGTTCTCCTTCCCAGAGTTCTCTGCCCCATGTAAAACGTTGTGCTCGTGGCCATTTTGCTAATAAAGGGAAAGAAAATGTATTCCCACAAATCACTGTAAACTTCGGCAGAACCAAAGTTTTCCTGAAATTGTAAACAAATTCCACTTTGTTAGAATCAATTCGCCCATCTCTAAATGTAATATAACAGTTAGTTCGGTTAGTTGTATTGAAGTGGAGGTGTATTTAAGGACAGAGCCTTTTTTGTTTATTTTTCGCTCCCCACCTTCAAAAATCTATAACTTTTTCATTTCTCCGTGTACAGAGTTGTATGAGGGCTTCTTGATGCTTAACAACCCCCCGATTTCCGTCGCACGCATGCACAATCCGATCGCGTGCGGCAAAATCGTGGGGCAATACAAGGAAAATCTGCGCAAATTGGAAATATTCGGGTAACACGTCGGGAAAACGCGAATCGGGCCCTTAGTAAATGACCCCCATTGTGTTTAAACAGATTCAAAAAACATTTTGAAACATTTGGTTTTTCTGATGCTAATAACCTTTTCATACTTCGGTGCAAGGAGCTGTGTGAGGTATCATTTTTTGTGAGATGAACTGATGTTTTTATCGCTGACATTTTGAGATCTGTACAATCTTTGATTACATTTTGTTAATTTTCTTATATATTGCAAAATGGCGAAAAAAGGG
Organism: Engystomops pustulosus; assembly: GCA_019512145.1. Lineage (NCBI taxonomy): Eukaryota > Metazoa > Chordata > Amphibia > Anura > Leptodactylidae > Engystomops > Engystomops pustulosus. The sequence continues at coordinate 144,840,026 of CM033642.1, read as the reverse complement.
GAATTTCATTATTTCTAGGTGATACCTAACATGTTTCTGATTTTAATTGTTTATTTATTTTTATAGAAGTTATAGGAAAAGGGAGATGATTTTAATTTTTTAGGTTTTATAAATTTTTTTAAAAAAATTTTGGTTTACTATTTTCAAATTCCTTGGTCTGATTGATCCTAATATATAATGCCATACACGCTAACAGTATGTAACTTTAACTCTTTATTAACCAATTCTATGTACCCCAGCTTTCTGTTACTTTACCTGGAAAAAGCTTCTCTGCAGTCCCACTGACTTTAGGCTTTCTATGTAAGATGGCGGAAAGGAAGACGAGACGAAAGGGAAGAGAGAAAAGGGGAGGAGGGCTGGGGCGGGAGACGAGAAAAGGGGAGGGGGGTGGGAGAAAGCGAGCCTGCAGAGGAGAGCCAGCTCCAGGCCAAGACACTGAAGGGTGGGAAAACTGCAAAACCGGGAGCGCTAACGCTAGTCACGGCCTCCAGACGGGGCCACTGAGCAAACAGCTGTGGCAGGACAGATGTTGGGTTGGTTTTATGGCTTTTCCATGGTAAACTTGGGTCGCCACCCCTGCGGTGTAATCCCAAAATATACGGCAAAAACCCCCCTTTTTATCATGGACGATCTTCTTTTGAGCGCTTCTTGCTCCCTCCTTTGGTTCCTCTCTGCCACCAATTGGTTGAACCTGAGTCTCTTAGGGTATGTCGCCATGACACTCTCAGCCGGCTGCCCGCTGCCCTCTGCAATGCGTACCCCTATAGTGTCAGGGTCTTAGTGGATGTTTTAGTGCTATCGAGATTCTCTGTCACCGCGTCATGGCATGCTTTGCCCATAATTTTGGCATAATGGTGCTATTAGGCCAGCCTCAGAGGCCATCCATGCATGCTGCCACCTGGCTTTTCCTCCTGTCCATTTCCGTGGTGTTTCCTCCTTTTCTTTCTGAGGTTCCCAGGTGTTTGGCCAAGTCTTCCTCCCGTGCAGAGCCTTGGTCCCCTTGAAAAATGCTCGAGTCTCCCATTGAACCTCACTGGGTCGTTATTCGAGACGAGCATCGAGCATCGGGAAAAATTTCGTCCTCGCATAACGATACCGCCGGCATTTTAGTGTTCGCTCATCTCTAATCCTATATATATTCCATACCGCTAACTAGTATGTAACTTTACTCTTTATTAAACGTCAATTCTGTACCCCAACTTTCGGTTACGGTTAAAACCTGAAAGCTCTCTGGTCCAACTGCACTTTCGGGCTTTCATGTAGATGGCGGCTTGATGCTGTGTTCAGCATCCTTATTTTTATTTATTAATTATTTTATTCCATTCCCTTATGAAAATGGCTGGACTATTATACATGTTTCATATGAAATCTGTAATGTCTTATTTTATTTGTATACGTTCCCCAGATCATTAAAGTGGTATTGAATTTGATGGTGCTATATAAATAAAGATTGTTATTATTATTATTATACTATAGTTTGGCTGTATGTGTCCCTATTAGTTGTTACAATACTACACATTACCTATATACAGATTTGCAGAAACAAGCTCAGCCTCGGCCTTACAAAGACCCGAGGCGGTCCTGGCTACAGATAGTCGGTCCCCAATGGCGTCATGGGGAGCAAGGATCAAAGCAATCGCAAGCTGCCATCAAAATGTGGCAGCAATCTAACGGTTAACATCCTTATGCAGCAAACCCCTTGTTTTTAATGCTCCATATTGTATTATAATATATATATATATATACACTCCTCACCGGCCACTTTATTTGTTCCTGTCCCTGCCTCGTAAAACACTTATTTCGATCAGCCAATCACATGGCGGCAACTCAGTGCTTTAGCATGTAGACATGGTCAAGACAATCTCCTGCAGTTCAACCGAGCATTAGATGGGGAAGAAAGGTGAGTTTGAGTGCCGTTGAACGTGGCTATAGTTGTTGGTGCGCAGAAGGGCCTGGTCTGAGTATTTCAACTGCTGATCTATGGGATTGTTCACGCACAACCTCTCCTAGGTTTACAGGATGGTCCAAAAAGAAAAACATCCAGTGAGCGCAGTTCTGGTGGGCGGAAAGGCCTTGTTGATGCCAGAGGTAAGAGGAGAATTGGGCAGACTGGTTCGAGCTTGTATAAAAGCAACGTGACTCAAATCCGCCAACCCGTTACAACCAAGGTTAGGCAGAAGAACATCTCTGACGCCAGTCGTCAAACTTTGGAGGCAATTGGCTACACGCGCAGAAGACACACCGTGTTATCCACCGGTGTTAGAACCGGAAACTGAGGCTAATTTGCAGAATCTCATCGAAATTGGACAGTAAAGAAAAGATTGGAAACGTTGCCTGGTCTGATGATTCTCGATTCTGCTGCGACCTTCGATGGTTAGGGGTCGAATTTGGCGTCAACAACATGAAGCATGGATTCCCATCCTGCCTTGTACAAAGGTTCGGCTGGTGGTGGGTGGTGTCATGGGGTGGGTAATATTTTCTTGCCCTCTTTGGGCCCCTGGTACCATTGACATCGTTTGCAGCACGTGCCACAGCCATACCTGGTAGTGGTCTGACCATGTCCATCCCTTTAATGACCACATGGACCACCCACGCTGAATGGCTAGCTTTCAGCAGGGATAATGCGCCATGTCATAAGCTGGATCATCTCAGCTGGTTTTTCTGACATGACCATGATTTCACTGTACTCAAGTGGCCTCCACAGGTCACACAGATCCTCATCCAATAGAGCCTTTGGATGTGGTGGAACGGGAGATTCGCATCATGGTGTGGCAGCCACAAATCTGCGGCAACTTTTTGTGATGTCCATCATTTCAATATGGACCAAAACTCTGAGTAATGCTTACAGCACCTTGTTGACTCGATGCCAGAAGAAATTGGAGGCAGTTCTGAAGGCAAAAGGGGGTCCAAAACCGTTACTAGCCATGTGTACTAAGAACTGCCGGTGAGTGTAATAATATGCTCTGTTATATCCTTTATTAAATACACACATTTCTGTTATTGCGGCTCTCAGTATTATGCCTGAACCTCTGAGTTGTCATTTTTAAGCATTTGGGGCACATATACAACAGCCAATCTCCCAGCTAATGCGTCCAGTTTTAATGCAATATTGGGCTGCAACCGGACAGCATTACAGGCACAGTGATTAATACAAGCAGTTAAGCGTGAAATGGTTCATCTGTATTTATTTATTCATTCATTCATCCATCCGTGTATCATGATTTAAAGCTCAATGAATATGATATAATACTTATTTTTTCTAAAGAGAAAATACATCTAATATTAGTCATCTAAACTGAAATGGGTGTAGACCATTAGTTGTTTTTGGTGAGGGTTTAATTCCTCCCCTCCTCCCTCTTTGTCATGTAGGCTTCATGTTCAGGGAAGTATTTTGCAATTTCCAGTGGGTTTGGAGAGATGGTAACGGCATCATTACACTGGAAACAGCTGCTAGTACAAAAGCTTCATTAGAGCATCAGGAAAACCAATATGCTGTCTGATAAGTCACATGTACATAGAAGTACAGTGTGAGTACATATATAAGCAGGTGAAGAGACTTTTGGTAAGTACAATGATTTTTCAGCTTTTCTGTAAACATAAAATTGATGAATACATTAATTAAATTATGGGAAAGTATTTGTAATTATACGCACCCTTATGGCATGAAGTTAAGTAGATCCAATTCTAATGACCACATACATACATTAGTTTAAGGTGAATCTTATGGAGGGTAACTGTCGGTTTCTACATAAATGTGATGTACCAAGTGTGACAACTACCAGTTGGTTATATGGTACTCCAAATTATTGAAGATAACATCGTCTCATCATTAAATCTGTGAAAAAAATGTAAACTCTTGCACAGACATACACCTAACAGTCATTTCTACATTGAAAATTACTAGTAGATTCTACAAATAGGAAGCAGGGAATCGGTCTAGTACTGTCTAGAATTAGAAGTTTGCTGATTAGAAGTATGCTTAGTTGTAAACGTGTTCCCTTTGTCATACATATTGTGGTTTCACACTTTTTCATTCTGCTTTTCAATATGTATTGGGTTAAAAATCCTCTGTGTCTAGTTGTTATAAATCCTCTGTGTCTAGAATTTATATATATTTGTTTGTCTGGTTTCTTTTGCAACTGTTGGATTTGAGCAAAGTGCTCTCAGCACATGTGTCTAATTTGTCACTGAAATCGCAGGGTTTTTTTTACCTCAATTGTTGCAATTTGTTTTGGCACTTCAAAGGCATCTTTTTTCTTGGCTGATGTATGGAGTGTCAGGTGTCAGGCCATTTTTATTCATTTTTCTTAATCTTCAACTTTTCTGTCTTATTCCTTTTTGCAGAAACCATCATTCATTAACTTCCAGTACAAAAAAGCTTGTACTAGCAATGCACATGTGCAAAGTGTTCATAACTGTACTGTAGCATAGCAATAAATTATGTTAATGAACCAGAAGGGCTATGGGATTGTTATAGTAACCCTCTGTGCTCTGGCTTCACAAGCTGTTGTTTCACTGTACAGCAGCATGTTTCAGTCTCACTCGCCCCTGCACTTCTGTAATCTAGGCAGCAGTAATCTGTGAGTTCACAGTGGGAGGGGTGAGTGCTCCTTCACAATGCAACAGCATGGAAGGGCTCAGGTAACATGCCCATAGCCTTTCTGGTTTATTAGAATAATTTTAAAAATTGATGTTAAAATGAAGGAGGCTATGGATAACAAATAAAAGAAGATTACCACAATCACAGCCCCTGGTTTATCATTCTTGATTTTGATAGTAAATTTTCTTATATTATGGGATAGGTACATAAAGGGGGTCATTTACCCTATTTTTCGCAGTATAAGACACTTCTTACTATAGGACGCACCCCAGATTTAGGCTTGCAAACAAGAAAAAATATATTTTCTAACAATTAAAATATCCCTGTTGGTCACACTAAAGCACAGCACACATAGATATGCTCCTTCCATACAGTTACACACAGCGCTGCATCATCCATACAGTTACACACACAGCTCTGCATCATCCATACAGTTACACACACAGCTCTGCATCATCCATACAGTTACACACACGGCATTGCATCAGCCATACATTTACACACTGTCACGGGTGACCCGTGTCCCGCTGTGCTGCCACGGTCCCCACTCTCCCAGGTCCATACTCACCTCACCTGGCTCCGGGCTCCAGGTCGATCCCGTCCGGGTCCCACGCCGGCCGCATGCTCCCGATGCTAGGGCGGGAAACTGGCAGCATTTTAGTGCTCACTCATCTCTAGTTACGACAAAAAGATTGGTTTAATCTATTTTCAAATTTTTGTCCTGCATAGAATACCCCTATCACCATGTCCCTTAATCTGGAAAACCTCACTTTAACAGAGTTACTATTTAATAAACATATATGTAATTTGAAATGTATTCAATAACAACAAGTTTTAGGCCTGAATAAGGTATTTTTCAATTCGCATTTGAATCTGCTTTTCTATTACTTTGCAAGAGCACTTTGCAAGTAGAGGGGTTATTTGCAGTGGGATAAGAGCAGCTTTAAAGCTAGACAATATCCCAAGTAAATACAGCATGTAACATATTTCACATTACATATGGTCAGTCACCATGTTTTAGATGTTATATACCATTAGTCGTGTGTCATATTGTCAGAGATATCTCCAGCTCCATCAACATCTTAATGTTGGATATGGCTGAACCATAAGGCATTATATTTGTTGAAGAAATAGTCTTCCTTGTATTCTCCCACATCTTACTGCACAACAGAAATCATCCTTAAAGTTTATATATTTAGAGGTATTAGTGTTCATTTGTCATTGTGTGTACCCTTAACTTATGTTAGTTTCAGTAAGTTATAATTGCTACCTCTTAATATACTGTAGTGGTTGAGGAGATTTTGTTGCATGATGCCAGGAAGAGTTAAGACAAGGCAGAAAAAGTCTTGGCTGACCTATGACCAGTAAGTATCTTTCTGGTTATGGGCCAGTAACGTCTTGTGACAAGCTCTGCCATGTGTGATTGAAACACTAGGTGAGATCATCAGAGAATACAATTGACTGAGGGTTTTTTTCCTTTATAACTTATTTTTTTAAAACAGTTGTATGTGTAAGTGTAAGAAGAGGTAGGTAGAAGTTGTAGATAAAGGGAAATAAGGTGGCAGATTCAGTCACTTCCCTCTCTTCCATATTGGGTACTATGGATATCACAAGTGTTAGGGGAGAAATATGCATGGGGAATCATTTTGGAATCCGTGTCACGGTAGGAGGGCAATCGCGTAGGTGCCTGCCATGGCATTTTTGCAGGTATGTGGGGTGGATACGTAGAATAAGAGTAAGAGTACTTATGTTACGCAGCACAGCCTTATAATAAACTGAAGCTTTTATTTGGTGAATAAGTTTTTAAAAATATAGCAGTATGGGGCCGGATTACCGCCGTGACGCGTTTCGAAGCAAGTCTTCCTGGCTCTTAGTCAGGATATGGTAATCAATGAAATAATGGTAAAACTTAAAAGGAAACGATTCCACCATATGTGTACTTTAAGTGGGTGAGTGTACTTATCGTTACACAGGCGCTCTTATTGTATGTGAAGCGTTTTGTTTGCTCTTAGGGGAGGCGTCCCGGGGACCGGAACACTATCAATCAAAAACAGACGGTTTTGTGAAAATGTAAAAAATTTAATGACGCATAGTCTAAATAACGAGGAAACAAACACCTCCAGAGGACCACGCGGGAAACTCCGATGAAATAGCATACACTTAATTTAGACAACTAATGAATTCTTCCCTTATATGTTGTATTTTTTGACAATGTAGTTTGAGTTTGAAAAATACCGGACAGGGTTTATTAAAGCGATGTTTGTTATATCCCATGGGAAATAAAAATGCTTAAAACACTTGAGCGGATGAAATGAAAGATGCTAAACAGCTTCGGAGGTCACCTGAGTACGAGAGAATGATCACCTAGAGTAGAAAAATTGAATGCTTATACAATTAAATCCATAAGTGGCAATAGGTATGTTATACATAACAAAAAGGTAATAGGCCATCTAACACCATACACAAAACAGTAGGGTTTGAAATTAAGAACTATCACTTATTTAATATCTTAGAAGAAGTAAGAAAGGATCGTTCTTAGGCATGCAGACCTATCGGGCATACGTGGGCCCAACACGATAAATTCCTACATAGCTTCTTCTTTGTAGGAGAGATTGTATTATGTATCATCACGCCCCCCCCCTTTTTGGTGGATATGAATTTTTCTCTATACCAAGAATTAAGAGTAGATAGATCCCACAAATTGTACAGCTAGAAAAAAATGTCTAGATGACTCTGACAATTGTGTGAAGGGATCTTTTTGTATCTATCTCTTAGATGTTCATAAATCCATGGTTGTTTAATTTTTTACTATGTGTGCATCCCACATACAAACATTACAGCTGGATCATTCTATAACATCAACTACATACAACGAGATTCACAATTGAGAAAGTTATTTTATGCTGTATTTTAGAAGCATCGTGGGTGACAAATCGCATGTGTGTGTCGTAGTAGTGTACACAGACCTCTACAACCGGTGATGAACCACAGCGTAAAATCCTTTGGTACGTTAATACGCCAGTTTTGTTATTTGTTGCTAAGTTTTCCCTGCGTAAGTACAACTAGGATGAAGATATAGCCTAGAGATTTTCCTTTTTTTACATGTGTCCCAATAAAGACTTCAAGTTTTTGGATGTCGCAGTTAGCAAGTCTCTATCTGATTCTACATAGGTCGAGAAGACATGGTGAATTCCTAAAGTGGGTTAGGGTGGTCCCGGACTTATATCTTATGATCGCAACTGGAGGTTCTGGAAATTGAGGAGGTAGTTCCCAAGATACATGTTAGTTCGTAGTTACAGCCATTGGAGCGATGTTTTTGTAATTAATTACATTGCATTGCATTTTTTATTATTCTATTTGTTTACATTTGACGATCTCCAAATTTAATATCATAACATCATAAATATTCTAGTCTCTCTTATTGACCGGGTGGCATGTGACCACTAGATCATGACACCTCCCCGATGGGAAATATATCAGTGGTAAAAAAGATCACTGCAATGCCACTGATTGGCTTTAGAAGTCACAAGCCAACCAGGATTGTCATAGTAGCCACAGCACTGGATTACCAAAGTAAAGTTATAATACCCTTGGACTATTATATTACAGTATCTTATTATGTAATCTAAATTGGTGCTTTACATCTGAAACTTATATTTTGGAAATAATAATAGCAGGTTGTGTTAGAAGAGAAGCTTTATTAAAGTGCATAATTTTTCTACAAGAAACTGGAAAAAAAACAAGGCCAATGCAGATCATGTGTGGTACATTGTGAAGAGTCTTCGTGATACATGAGACAAACAACAATTTTATGCCAACCAAACAATCTAATTGTCCTGTCTGCACGAAGCAGAAAAGTGTCATCATGGACATTAATTAATGCTGGAGTGTCTCCAGTAAAAGAAATGACCTTCCCTGCAGAATAGGTTAGTTAATAGTCAAGAATTGATATATATAATAAACATAATTTCTACATTTTATTATATTTTCTAATGTGCTGGTTTGTTTTGCCAAAAAGTTTACTGTATTTAGCTTTATGTTTTTATAGCATACTGATCTACATTACCACTTTACATTGCTGGTAGTGGTTGCAAAGCATTTTTATGGGTTATAAAATGGGATTAGTTAGGTGCTACCTTTTATAAGGGGATAATGGGATAAAATCACGGTCCATGGCGGGGGCGGAGGTTAAGGGTCCATCTAAATGGAAAGACAATTTAAGTAGTAAGAACAAATAAAACAATGATTTGAGACTGGCACAGTCTCAGAAATGTCTGTGGGGGTATTTGTCAGTGTAGTGTGGAGGCTGCTGCTGGATAATTTTTAAGAAGAGAGGGCTATGTGAGACAATAATACGGAGGGAAGCGCTGTATGATCATTGCATTTGTAGATCCTCTGGAAGGGACACGTGTCTGCTGGTCCTTTCCACCCTTCATGCTGACAATGCTAGCGTTCTTCCCCAAGTTTTATGATTTGTGTCATAGCTCCGTCCTCCTGTCTGCCAACAAGGTATCCTAACCCTAATACTGTCTAACCTCACATTCAGTTTTCTGTCCGCACAACTCACAGCAGCTGCAGGCCTATTGGGTTTTCTTCACCTCCCAGGGCCTTGCCAGGTAGATAGGAGGTTCCTGGGCAGAGGGCTCTACCTTCAAGGGGGTTTTCTGCCTTGGTAGGGACTAGTCTGTAGATCAGCGCAGGGTAAGTTCACCCCTTCTCTTCGTTATGTCAGCCGAACCGGAGGAGTTCTTTTGAACAGTATTCCAGTGTGAGTATTTTCCTAACTGAGCGAGGCTGCCGGGGAGCATTATTGAAGGGAGGATTAGCATTTAATATTGAGAGAGGTGCGGGATTTATTATTGAAGGGAGGATGCTGGGGATTTCTTACTGAGGGAGTAGGACATTAATTGTGCAGGATGCTGCTGGTCTTTATAACGAGGCTGCTGGATATTTCATTAGAGAGGGGAGGCTGTTGCGAGTTCATTGCTAGGAGGTTGATGAACATTCATAAATGAGGAAGCTGCTGCTGTGGAACTAGCATTAATAAGGGGGGTACTGTATGGACAGTACATATACAGGGAACTTTCAAGTGTAATTGCAGGATGTTGAATGCAGAAAGAGTTTAGGTATACGGGACCTAATCCAAAGTTTCTCACCAGAGCCCACTGGTTCTTGTAACCACTAGTGCTCTTATGTATCATGATAGTCAGTAATAGTCTAAAAAGAGATGATTATACAATTAATTAGTTTACTAATATGATAATTCATAGCTGTAGGCAGAAATTAACCTTAGCATTATGTTTGCCTTTACAGGAACACCAGTATCTAAAATGCCTGTGTCTTCCAACTGATACAAGCTTGCAAGATGTGGGATCCACCATCTCAGCTGAAGGTTACCTGTTGGAGTGTATAAATGTACAGATTACCTGACTGTGAAATGAATTGGAAAACTGAACAAAAAGGAGCATGAGCTCAAATCTGCAAGGTAAACTACAGTGTGTAGACCTCATCTCTTTATTATTTAGTCCCCATATAAACAAGGACATTCTCATATATGTCCTGCATTCTAGGAGCCATAACTTTAGATCCCTGGCACCTAGTAATCTCATTATGAATTTAATTGTGTTTCTAGATCCAGGATCCATAGTAATATTCAGATTTAAAGTGACAATTTTGGGTGCAATTTTTTTACATCCATATATAAATTAATTCCTTTAACAGTTATATCTCCATTCCTGGCACCTAGAAACAAAATCCTAGCTTGAATTGAAAGAGTGAGATATTTCAGAAAAATTCTGTGTAGGGATCCAACGTTTATTGCCTTTGAAGTGTCTCCCCCTCTGGCTTCTTAGCCTGAGCAAGGAGAAGGAGCTGCGGTACACAGAAGAGCTTTACACAGCACACAGAAATTTGACCTTATCTGTGGTTAATTATTTTTAGGAAACATGAAATATGTTCATTTATAACCCTCACCTAACTGAAACAATCGAGTACATTTCTCTCTGTCATATGTTTTGTGATATTTTTTTACGTAATGTAGAGAGAGCAGAGATGATATTAGATCCTTCACTAATTGGCTATATATTAAAGGAACCTATCACTAAGTAGGTCTTTTTTCATGCTCCGAGTTCCCATGCCTCTGGCATATTGATTAGAAAGTTGTTGATTGTGCATCTGAATATTCCCACTGCTTCTTAGTTGTGTCTTAATATTATTTGCTCCCTGTGCAGCATGTGGTGGGTCCTTGGATTGGAGGGCAGTTTAAAACTGCAAAATCATCTTCTCTCAATGCCTCCTTTCCTCTTTATTTTCCTCCCCCTCCCATCAGCACTGAAATGCACTTTTCCCCACTTACGTACTCACTGCCCAAGGCCATTTCAGTAGACATGTTCCCTCCCCCCCCCCCGTGTCCTGGGGACACACACCCCACTATTGACAGTAAGTCCCAAGTAATGTAAAAAAATATAGAAACACATTAAAGACATAGATATTCCGGCATATAAAAGGCATTGTAATAAACATGTCCGGACTTTGCCATATCCCTATCATCTACCAATATAAAATGTCCTTCATGTGACAGGACAAATGTGACCCGAAACTTGTTCCAAAAGTAGCATGGAACCCGTACCACAATCCTGTAGTTTTTTTCACACAATCCCTCCATATATACTGGTTCCCTCACCATTCTTATGAGCTGCCGTGGTTCACTTATGTGCTGTTAATACCCATAAAAGTGACCTTATCTTATTAGTTGGGTTTTAAAAAGATCAGGACGGTCCCCACACCTTAAGACACCGACTTACAGACAACCCATAGTTACAGACAACACCTCTGACCTCTGGTAAAGCTTTCTGACATATTAACTTATCACCTAGATGCAAAATTGTCTAGCGTAAGGTGTCTGTAATGAAGCTTGTATTGATAATCTTGGTCCCATTACAGCAAAAATGTTAAAGTCAATTGTCACGTGGGCCAAAAATATTTTTTTTCTGGACATCTACAATATAAAAATTCCAGTTTCGACTTACTACAAATTCTACTAAGAACAAACCTCCGGACCCTATTGTTCGTACGAACCCAGGGATTGCGTATATAGCTTTTTTCAGTTATCAGTGTGTGTAAGAGAGTGGCTAAATAATTAATACCCAATTTGCATACATACAGGATATTTTCTAACTTTATTAAAGTCTTGTGACTTTCACCAAAACTAGGGTAGGGTATGAATATCTTTCTATGCTTGCCTCTTAAGAAACATCCCACCAGATGTAGCGGTGGTAGACTGTCACCAAAGCAATGCTCGTAACTCAGGGGTTAAGGGCCCGTGTTTCTCCATCCTGTATACAGGTCCGCTACACAGAATAAAGTACTTTATAAAATATGATAATGAGCGAAAGAGCTTGGGCTGTAGCACTGCGTACATCCCTGCCCTCTCCCCCGGCGTGAGTTATATCACCGTACTACGGTTCACCGGGCGGGTCATACATTGCAGTAATATCCTGTTGGCCCTTGCACCATACCCTATTGACTTTGTACATCGGGCCTTGTATCTCATGTGCCTCGTTCTCGCTAGCTCACCAATACGATCGAGATTCACCGATCTTATTTTTCTATAATTTAATTAGTGGCATCAGTTTTATATTTCCGCTGGTCCACAACGGTCGCTAATATTTCCCTATTTAGACCTAGCCTGTCTGAATTGAGCTATTCCGCTCTTATGCCGGTCATACGTGACTGCCACCATCTAAGTCAACTTAAAGACGTTCTATGCGATTTGTATGGGCTTTGGAGGAGATTTCTCTTATTTCAGCGTTCTAACATGCGGTTGATTACTCCTTTTGATCCACAACAATCGGCATTTAATATTCAACGAGGGTGCTCGTAGTGTAAGTGAGGTCCACCCCCAATGTCCCCCTCTCTTCTTCTCTGGTTAATCCCCTTGGTCCTTTTCTCTTGCCGTCGGCTCACTCGTGGTCCTACCCCACCTCTATTCCTTTCGTCAGATCCTCTCTTTCCCCTCATGTCCCTCCTATCTCCCACATTGGTTGTCTGGTTGCCTACCTGGTTATACGCTAATCTCGTGATCGTGGTTCTCCTTCCTGTTCATAGGGGTACGTCCCACAGCGCCCAACTCCCTTTTTGTCAGCATCTTTTGTGTCCCTACCTTGGCTGCCATCGCGGGCCTAGTCGCACCCGTGGAGCGACCTGGTGACTCCACGCCGCAGCAAGACCATCCTGCTTTGCGGTGGGCTCTGGCGAAGACCAGGAGTTCACTTAGACTCCGCTCCCGGGTTGCAGCTAGTATTGTTATCCCTCGTGGTGGTCCAGGGAGTCCACTGACTATTCCCCTGAGATTGTGACACACACAGCTCTGCATCATCCATACATTTATACACACAGCTCTGCATCATCCATACAGTTACACAGACAGCTCTGCATCATCCATACAGTTACACAGACAGCTCTGCATCATCCATACAGTTACACACACAGCTTTGCATCATCCATACAGTTTCACACACAGCTCTGCATCATCCATACAGTAACACACACAGCTCTGCATCATCCGTACAGTTACACACACAGCACTGCATCATCCATACAGTTACACACACAGCACTGCATCATCCATACATTTATACACACAGCTCTGCATCATCCATACAGTTGCACAGACAGCTCTGTCACATCTATACAGTTACACACACAGCTTTGCATCATCCATACAGTTTCACACACAGCTCTGCATCACCCGTACAGTTACACACACAGCACTGCATCATCCATAGTTACACACGCAGCTCTGCATCATCCATACATTAATACACACAGCTCTGCATCATCCATACAGTTACACAGACAGCTCTGCATCATCCATACAGTTACACACACAGCTCTGCATCATCCATACAGTTGCACAGACAGCTCTGCATCATCTATACAGTTACACACACAGCTCTGCATCATCCATACAGTTTCACACACAGCTCTGCATCACCCGTACAGTTACACACACAGCACTGCATCATCCATACAGTTACACACACAGCACTGCATCATCCATAGTTACACACGCAGCTCTGCATCATCCATACATTAAAACACACAGCTCTGCATCATCCATACAGTTACACAGACAGCTCTGCATCATCCATACAGTTACACACACAGCTCTGCATCATCCATACAGTAACACACACAGCTCTGATTCATCCATGCAGTTACACACACAGCTCAGCTATACACACAGACCCCCACCACACACACACACACACACACTTCCCCCCTTCCCCTATTTCCCATGTCCCCATTCTCCACAGTATGTGGTGATGTTTGAAGCATGTGATCAGTCACATGATTCTGACATCACCACAGGTCCTGTAGGACACCCGGGAGAGAGTAGAGCATTGTGGAGACTCTCCTCTCTGGGAGATTGGGTGCAGCTCTATATCAGGGCATCCCTCGATCTCCATTACAGCGGTCAGGAGGGTCTGGCAAGATTTTTTCTTGCTAAAAAGTGCGTCTTATAGTCCAAAAAATACGGTACCTTATATCTGATTGTTTTGGCTGTCTTTTTTCCATTAGCTTTTGTGGTCATTTATCATTCTCATTGTTTCCTTGTTTTAAATGTTTAAAACTCTCTTCCATTTTCTAAGTTTTCCTTAAAGGGCATCTACCACCAGGATGAAAGACTGTATGCAAATGAGTCTGAGGGGCTCCAGGCTCCATTAACACCTGAAACCTAGAGCCCCTAAGGCTCATTTGCATGCAGTGCTTCATCCTGGTGGTAGATGCCCTTTAAGTATGGTTTCATCTGGAGATTTTATACAATTTTCAAATTGCAAATTTTATACAATTTGAAAAGATAAATATCATTTGTGACATTTAGAACATCTGAAATAGAAGATAAATGTGTCTTACTGATGATAAACAAATGTCCGTTAGACTTCAGTGTACATTTTTAAAAAGTCCCCAAAAAGTCAAAAAGTTGTAATGCACCAAAAAAGAAAGATAAAAAAGAAGCAAAATAAAGATAAATCACCCCCAAAGTGTATCATATCTCATGACAAACAAAATGACTGTTGAAACTGGAATACTCCTAAAAGTGTACACAAAAATATCTGGCAATGATGAGTAATAACAAACCATGTTTTTCTTTTTTTTTCTCATTTTTTCTTTTTGTATACAAATGAGTACACAAATTTATAGGAAAAAACAGATTTAAAACAATAGATACCACGTAGGAACAGTTAGTTTGCTGAACTGCTTTTCTCACTATGACTATTTGTGCCATCTCAGTTCTTTTAATGGTCCTACGTTTACAGGTCCTCAGTCTGCGACATGTTTAATGAACTTTGTAACAAAATTAATTTATAGGTTTATATTTCGGATGGTGTTGGATTGTTTTTATGATAAATTCTTAGATTATTGTTGATGTCAATAATTCTGATTATATTTAGTCTAGATTTAACCTGTATTCTCTGTTTTCAGTTGAACAGACCACTTATTATTATTTTTAGTATTATTAGTTGTACATTAGTTGGTCTCTAAATGTGTGACCTACTGTATCATTAAGATACTTTCTCCAATTCAAAATGACAACTCATATAGTAGAATGGCACAACTATAAAGGTAAAATTTTACAGCACTAACATGTCTTTCTAAGCTATTTAGGGACTTTAATATTTATACCAATCTAACTCAAGATATAGAACCAAAAAACTCCACCTCCATCCTGACTCATCTTTGCCTGAGACGAGTCATGCAATGTCAACGGATGACACACAGTAATTTCAGATACCCATATACTGTGCTTTATAGAACGGAGAACAAAGTTCTTAGTTTCAGATTAAAGATGAAAGATCATGACCTTTCAAATCATATTTCACATCAGGCTTGTGTGTCTGTGAGCTTCTGTAAACCTGAGATAAAGGGAGTTAAAGACATATAAGGTTAGTGGATCTTTATCCGCAGGTTGTATTCCTAACTATGACCCAATCTCTCCATACCTCCAGCACATTTATTTTACTGAAAAACTAATATACAAATATATCCGGTAAGCGGGAAAATTGTATAAAACTTCACCAAAATATGTTATAAATATGCACGGTGTAAACCAGGGCCTGACCTAACGGCTTTGGGCAGCTGGATTCCCCAGGTACCTGAGTGGCTGACTTTTGCAAGACCTAGTGCTGACTCGGTCACAGTTGCTTGGTCCAGGTGTACCAGGCCTTGTCCACACCAGGCAGGTGCCAACAGGCAGATAGCAAAAAGAGGGAGAAGCTGCGGTATGGTGGAAGTAGTTTTCCCTGAGGCACTCCCGTTGTATGCATGTGTAAGGGATCCCCGGATAGATGGTAGAGGGGAGGCATCCAGGTATCACACAGTGTATACGCGTGTAAGGGATTCCTGGATAGACAGTAAAGGGGCGGTAGCCAGGTATCACACATAGACAAGATAATGAGATCAGCTCACAGTTCCTTTATTCTAGAACAGAAACACAGCAAAGGCAACAGGCCAATGTAACAGTCCAATCTGTCCAAGGTAATTGATTGGACAATGTCTGGCAAATGATCAGTTTAGGGAATTTTGAAGTCTGAAGCTGCTTTAATAGCAATCCTAGGCAGGCTCTGTTAGGTATCAGACCTGCAGGAGGCCTGATTTCTGCAGGCTGTGTGTCTGGAGATCATTCACAGACACTGCTCTAATCAATGGATCTCCAAACTGCTATCGAACTTTCAAGCCACAGGGAGTTTAATATAAACTTCTCCTGGAATGGTAGTCCAGGGGCCCACCAGGAACCTTGTGACAGGATTGGATTTACAACAATCAAACACATGGCAGAAATCATACAGCTGCATTACCACCACAGAGGTGGTGAGGCTGTATGGGACACATGCAATCTAATAGGAGCAAATAATAATAATAATAATTCTTTATTTATATATATAGCGCCTACAGACTACGCAGCGCTGCACAAAGCTTACCAAATCAGTCCCTATCCCCATGGGGCTCACATTCTAAAAAAACTACCAGTATGTTTTGGAATGTGGGAGGAAACTGGAGGACCCAGAGGAAACCCACGCAGACACAGAGAGAACATACAAAATCTTTGCAGATGTTGACCTGGGTGGGACTCGAACCCAGGACTCCAGAGCTGCAAGGCAGAAGTGCTACTCACTCAGCCACCGTGCTGCCCTACTCAGCCACCGTGCTGCCCTACAACATTTCGTATTGGCAGGGCCATTACAATTGTGCTTATGCCTAAACTGTAGCCTCACCACTGGCTTCTTTGCAGCTTTGCACATGGGCACTAGCACCTCCTGCAGTGCCAGCTGCGATGCGCAGCTCTGAATAGGTATGAGTGTATGCAGAGCTGCATATTTGCAGACCTCCGAAGAAGCCGGTGGCGAAACTACAGCTTGCGCACAAGCAAGGCCAGGAGTGCACAAAGCGAGGGACAGCACAGGCTACTGCAAAGAGGAGTAGTGTTTACTCCCACAGCCAGGACAAGCTACTCCATGCCCCAATAGCCTCTCCCAATAATTTGCATAAAGTTGATTTTAGCTTTGACGATATAAAAGGATTAGAGAAAAGTACTTTAGGGCTGATGACGGAACTACCTTAATGTAGATTCCTGATGGTAGGTTTCCTTTAATCCAAATCGGATACACAGATTTATGAAGTGAGAAATGAAATGGCCTGGCTCGTTCCAAAAATGAACATTGGATTTTGAGATATTATAAAGACAGTAAACTGATGTTACTGCAGTGATTAGTTCCCCATCACTGTCTAGCTCAGTCTGCCTTTTTCTCCTTTAAAGGGAACCTGTTACCAGGAACCTCCTTTTCACTAAAGACAGGTTACAGAAGCCCATTATAGCTGCATTGCAAATATGCCTTTCTGCCTTTTCTAAGCATTTGCATTACAATATAATTGTGTGTTATAACTTCCTTTGCACCCTTGCAGAATCCTCTGTGTAGTCCCAAGGGTTGGGCTTTGGTCTGGATGCATTTCAAAAAACAACATGTTACAACATGGTCAGCCCTTGACCCCCACCTTTTTGCTCCTGTACAGCTCCTCCCTCTCCCACTGACTTCAGCTCACCAGGCTATGACAGAAGAGAGGAGCTGTACAGGAGCAGGAGGTGGGGGCTAAGAGCTGAGCAGTCTGCAGCACTCGTGTTGTTTTTTTAAATGTATCCAAACCAAAGCCAAACCTCTGGGACTACAAAAAAGATTCTGTCAGGGTGCAAGGTAAGTTATCACACACAATTATATTGTAATTCAAATGCTTAAAGAAGGCAGAAAAGCATATTTGCAGCTGCAGTTTTAATTGGCTTCTTTAACCTGTCTTTAGTGAAAATTAGGACCCTGGTGACAGGTTCCCTTTAACTCAGCTCCTGTTCATTCTTCACTTCTTTTCCACAGACTTTGGGCTCTTTCACATTGGTATTGATGTTCAGCTTCAGTTGCGCATCCGTTGCATTTTGTCTCTGTTGTGTCTCTGTTTTTCTTCCATTTTGTTTCTGTGATGCATCCGTTTTGTCTCCGTGTTGGCAAAAAAACCCTGAAGATTTAACATTGCTTTGAAAACATCAAAACTGTTTTTCTGCCTCATCAGTGAAAATAAAAAAGAAAGTTTTATCCGTTTTTTTTTTTTGTTTACCCATGGACTTCTATAGCCTTCAGTAATCGGTAAAAAAATATAGGTCATGTTTCATAATTTTTTTCACAGACAGCGGATCTGTGAAAATCACTAATCCACAACATGAAAAACAGTCCCATTTTGCCCTAGTAAGAGGAGTTCAGTCCCATTTTGCCCTAATAAGAGGAGTTCATGAGAGATAAGTGAAAAGAAATTTTAGCAACACAGAATGAAACAGGAAAAAGATGTTGAATATAGATATATACAGATATATGCTGTAACTAAGTTTCTTCAATTAATCAAGAAAATAATTTCTTTTCAACTCTTTATTATAGTATATGAC
The DNA here is from genome assembly GCA_019512145.1 of Engystomops pustulosus. Classification (NCBI taxonomy): domain Eukaryota; kingdom Metazoa; phylum Chordata; class Amphibia; order Anura; family Leptodactylidae; genus Engystomops; species Engystomops pustulosus. The sequence goes on along the minus strand of CM033642.1, from coordinate 144,821,439 downwards.
CTTTTGGTTATAGACATGTGATGTAGATTTAGTGTGCTGCAGAATACAGTGCTTCCCCATATCAAATTCTCTTTCTAATTATCATTGTCCTTTTCAACAACAAAGAGAAGAAATTAAATTTGATGTGTGAAACAAAAAAGATATACCTGGAAGAAACAAATTGTACTTCTTTATTTATATATCTGATGCTGTGTTTAATCTAATAATTACTGACAATTATACAAAAGTATGACAAATTACACAACACATGACATATGTAAGGAACTATTACTTACGGTAACTTATATAACATCAAGGGACAGAGAGCTCTGTGCTGAAGTAGAGATCTCTATATCAGGAAACTTACTATGCTTTAGGAAAACTGTTTATTGTCATTTCATGACCTGAGTGAAGTTGCCCCCCCCCCCCCACTGAATATAAAACTGCTTCAGAAAACCTCAATGTGGGAACACAGCCTGACAGTGGTGGTTCTGTGTCTGGAGCCACTTAGGTTTCTCACTTTACTTATCAGAGCTAAATAAAGAGTAGAAAAATTAACTAATTATTGGGTATACCACACTGTTATTGATGGGGATATAAAATGGCCTAGGACAAAGTATACCTTGGGTACAATCTGGGCTAAGCCACTTTAACCCTGAGTATAGTCTGGGCTGGATGTATACTCTGATCTGTAATACTGGCCACCCATAAGACTAATATATATTGCCCCTCAATAATAAATTGAGATGCCACATTATTTAGTATGCCACATTATCCTTGCATTGTCAATGGTACTACCCTGTAAGGAACGTTGAACAATTGATTTATATTTTAGTCACCAGTGGATTAGTGCTCAAGCTTTTCTTGGTGCTGTGGCTGTGGCTCTCAAGCTCTGATAGAGGCCCTTTCACTGTTTGGTAAATCTGGTACAAATTGTCTTGATCGGAATTGACTTTAAAACTTCCCTTCATGATAAGACTACTAAGACACTTCCTACTTTAAATTTTTATTTGATGCATTGTCTTTGGCAAGGTGTGGAATGCTGGATCTCAGTGGAGATTTTCCTGTTTTGTATTAACTGGAAATGTATGTGAAATGCACAATTAACTAATCTGATTTGTATTTATCAAGGGTGTAGTGACTGGATCATACTGAAAACGTGTAAAGGGACTGGAGCTCAGTGACCATAATAATTTGATTATTGTTACTGAAACTTTAATACACACATAGAGGTGAGTATTTTATCTGAAAGTCCTATCTTATCTTGGTCCATGTGTTTCTTTTTTCTTCAGTCATTTCACAATCTGCATTGCTTTTTATTCTGCTTCTTACATGCTCTCTTCCATCCATGTTATCAAATAAAAATAGCTTCTAGTCTTTTTCCCTCAGTAGGTTTACACTCAGTGCTTCTTACAAGAATATGTAAAAATACAATATTCTTGTTACATGTCTACAGTGTGTAGTAATTAGATGGCCATATAATAAGATTATATGTAAAGGCTTTTACATTTACATTTTCTTTATTTTTTTGACATACAATCATATCTGCCATTGCTACATCTTGGAGAAAAGAATTATGTTGTTTAACTACTCTAATTGTAAAGAACCCTTTCTTATTGAACTTTAATATACTTCAGTACTACTGTCCACTTTACAATGTTTTTTTTTACCTACCAGGGAAAATTTGATGAAGATCACATGATTCTTACATAATTAATGGTGTCAACAAATTAAAGAGATGAAAAAGAAGCAAGGATTGCTGTGGATGCTGCTGAATCTCATTGTAGTAGAAGGTAAGCCAGTGTATGGTGTGTGGCAGTGGCATATCTAGATTCCTCTGGGGCCCGGGGCAAAATTCCTAGCGGGCCCCCACCCAATGGTTACCATCATTATTTCAACAAAGAGACAACAAATAATGTCATTGTAATAATAACCAATTTACAGTGCCTGATATTTGCAGTGACTTATATTAGGGGTATTGAAAAGTACCATGCAAAGGACAATATCATCAAAATAATACTGCTACACGATTACTACAGAAAGACTGAAAAATACCATCACCAAATATATCTGCAGTATATCCAAAGATCAGTACACCACAGTTCAGTGACATTATCTCATGGTTAATGCCCACTTTTTAGTAAGTGCTCCCTTATAAATGCCCTATCATCACCATATTTTTTTCTAGCAGTTGACGTTGTTCCCACAGATTTGGATCCTGGAAACCTCTAAGTAAATCTCGCTGTTTAACCTTGGAAAGTTCTATTTCTAGTTCTGAGATGTTATATTTTCTCTTGTAAAGCCTGTATCAGCAATGTGTTTTCTTTCTGAAAATTGTGATCATCTGTACAGTTGCTGCGTAGGCGTACCATTTCATCACATGGAATATTTCTGATTACATGGGTGGGATGGCCAGCAGAATCTTTCCTATATGGATTAACCTTAATTCTGAATAATTATCTATATTGCCCTATTCTTAATGCTCCCAATTTATAATGCTCCCTTTATATTGCCCCATTCATAATGCCCCTAATATATTGCCCCATTCATAATGCCCACTCTATATTACCCCCAATATATTCCCCCATTCAGAATGTAATGATGTATACAAATTGTCTAACTCATTAACACAATTTCATCAGCCATCCACAAAATGGGAGGAATAAGAGCCCGACATTTATTGCCTGTAAAAAGGCTTCATCAGGGGTAGTAATATAGGAAAAGATATCTACCTTTTATACTCATGGCAGCCCTGGCATGCAATGGCAAAAGAGGAGGGAGCGTGCACCACAACCCACACGTCAGCTGTGTAAACATAATTCCCACAAGACAATTCATGCACGAAAAAATTGTGGAGGACATCCAGCAAAGCTTTCCTATAAAGGTAGAATGTTACCAAGTGAATGTGAAAATGTTGTATCCAAGTGAAAAATACATAAATAAAGATGAACCAGTCGCCCTTGTGAAGGAACGCTATTAATTCAATTAATAAATAAATATTATTATAAATAAATTGATATATTAATTATCCCCAGTAATGTCATGTACATGATACGCTTGACGCAATTCTGCTCGATGTTGTAGCTGTACAAGTGTGTTCCAGCATATCCCGAATTTCACAATGGAGGAATGGCCTGTGATATCATTGCACAAAAAGAGTGAATATATGTGATTATATTGCCTTTAAAAACACCTGTTTTGTCTGGAAATGTATTTATATAAAGAAAGAATTTTGCAACTTACCAACATATAAATAGCGCTTCATGTATTTATGAAGATATTGTCAGGGTTTGGAGACCCAAAGTTGATAGGGCTTTGGGACTGGCGAAGTATAATATTGTGGTAATGTCATATGACCAGGGTGACATCATTGCAGTTCCTTTAGCCTCGTGACATTAGTTAACTGTACACCAAGCATATATCTCATGAAATGGCAGAATATTATCCCACATAATACAGTAGCCTGCATATAGAAGAGTAGAAGTCCATGAAAGCTGCTGTGATTTTATTATGTGGTCAGATATGTGTATGGGGTAATGTTAAGAACCTTTGATGCTGTCAACCTGGTCAAATGACATTAGGCCATGCCCCTCGATGCACTCTATAGATTCCTAGATACCGAAAAAGTTTATAACCCTGATTTTATGGGGATGTGAGGGAAACAAATTTTAGCTTTAAGAAGGCGGTCATATCGTTACTAGTGTTCTACAGAAACCTGCCACTGGCTGTATTTGTGAAAAATGTGTTGACAGGTTCCCTTTAAAAAGAGTGACTGGTTCCTCTTCATTTATCTACTTTTCGCTTGGATACAACAGTATCAACTTTTCACATTCACTTGTTAACTTTTAACTTACTTGGAAAGCATTGCAGGCTGTCTTCCACAATTATCATATGCATGAATTGTCTCATGGGAATTATGTTTACACAGCTGACATGTGGGTTGTGACATACTTCCGGTCTTTTGGCCGGAGTGTGCTCACTCCCATCTCTTTTGTCATTGCACGCCAGGGCTGCCACAAGTATAAAAGGTAGATATCTTTTGCTATACTATTACCCCTGATGAAGCCTATTTTATAGGTGATACTAGTCAACCTCTCATTCCCCCCAATATGTGGACGCAGGGTGACAAACTTGTGGTAATGAGTTTGAGACAATTTGAACATCATTTTCCCTTGCTATTTTTTCTGCCTCAATCTTACTGCAATCACTTACCTCATCTTATTATTGTATCAGTATTTATATATGTAGTAGCCAGTTCTGTTATTGTACTATTGTATATTTATGCAATATTTTTTGTCTATCACATTTTGCCACCAGTCTGTTTTCCACAGAATGGTCAGTTATTCATATCCCTAGGAGGTTGTTATGTTGTTATGTCCTGGAAGCCTTTCTTGAGAATAATAATATCACGGGATATGGGAATAAAACATTTGTTTAATTCTTTTAGGTTGGACTTGAACCTGTGTCTCTTTCCAACCTTACTATGATAGTCTTAAGCTATTATCATCTCTTTTCACAGGTGTCCATTCCTGTCGCATTACTGTAGCTTCTTCAGTCATTCAATTTGGTTCCCCTCTATCCGCATCTTGTGACTGCCCTCACTTAAGGAGTAGCAAATCTGTAGTGGTTTGGAAACTAGATAAAGATTTTGTCCCATGTAATCAAACCTCCGATGTTCAGATGAGTACATGTCCACTCTATTTTCCAAACTTCAACAAAACCACAGGAGTGCTCCAGTGCTATTTAAGAAGAAATGATGTACTTCAGCTCGTGGACCAAACAAACATTAAAGCTGGTTGTAAGTTTAATTCTTTTTTGTGTGTAAAGAGCAGAGGGCCACTATAAGGAGTGCAGAAATAGTGCATTAAATAAAGGTCAACATTGATGGTGTCTATAATCAATGCACAGTATTGCAGAATTAAACTAAATTTGACAAATATCTCCCTTTTTATAATGTTTTCAAGGAAAATTAAAGTTGAAAAAAGCTAAACATTTCAACAGAAAACCTTTAGATGGATAAACCAGGGTCGAGGTGATGACAATATTGAACTCCACTGTTTTAGACAATGGGGCAGATTTACTTACCCGGTCCATTCGCGATCCAGCGGCGCGTTCTCTGCGCTGGATTCGGGTCCGGCCGGGATTCATCAAGGTAGTTCCCAGGTGGCGCTGCTGCGCTGAAAAGCATCTGAATGCGCTGGAGTTCACCGGGCTGGACCAAGTGAAGGTAAGCGCGTCCCAAGCGACACATTTCTTTTTTTAAATCCGGCGGTTTTTCCGAATCCGTCGGGTTTTCGCTCGGCCACGCCCCCCCGATTTCCATCGCGTGCATGCCGGCGCCGATGCGCCACAATCCGATCGCGTGCGCCAAAATCCCGGGGCAATACAGGGAAATCGGCGCAAATCGGAAATATTCGGGTAACGCGTCGGGAAAAAGCAAATCGGGCCCTTAGTAAATGACCCCCAATGTGACACAACTTGCTGACCTAGTAGCATAACATAGAAAGTGGCATTCACAACATAAGTCATAAATATTGACCATGAAGTATGTACCTTCATAATGACTTAAGAGTTTACTGATTAGAATACGTAGCAATTTATAAAGCCTCAGACATCTATCGCATTATAGTAGTTTTCTGGACTTTAGCTTCGGCCTCCATTAGATGTTCAGCATAAATAGTATGTCCCCAATAAAAAGGCTTCAGTAGCAAATTATCCACTGGATCCACAAACAGAGCAAATGCCCAGTGTTAGTCACTGTATGGGTTTCAATCTGCAACAACAAAGGAATATATAGTTCAGTTGCAACAAAAAACACACAACTTCTTGTGGTTTTGGCCACAGTAATATCATAGTGTTAAACACAACATTTGATCTTTTTTATAGATCCTCCATCTCCAGCAACCAACATCAGCTGTTTAATGTTCATTTCACAGAACATTGTCAACTGCACATGGCAGCTACAAAGAGATTCACTCTTGGAGGAAAATGTCACACTGTCAGCTTTCAGGTAAGTAATCATATGTAAAGAAGAAGTGAAGCTCTCTATTTGTAAGTGTCCACAATTATAAGTTACTGTAACTTTCTATTGCAGGTCCAAGGATGAATGTGAAACTCCTTCAAGTGCTGAATACATATGTAATCCCCCAAAGGGCATACATTTTTGTATTATTCAGCGTAAATATTTTAATAATTTTGATGACTTGGCAGTTCGAGTGACAGTGCAAAACAAGATTGGATCTGCTCCCTCATCCCTACTTTGTCTGAAACCGTTATTTGAAGGTACACTTTTCTGTTTTTCGACACTGTCTTAGTATTTTATTAGAGGTTAAAGTAGTTGTCAACCTAATGCAAAAAATTGCTTTAATGCAATAATGTGTACGCTAAATGTTAAATATACATATTCTAGTATACATATTCTAGCACCATCAGTCCCAGTTCAATCTTAGGCCTCAGTGGCAACCTCTTCACAAAGTAACCTCAATAGCACTCTTCCGTGCACAGCTCAGCAATCTGGCTTTTCCCTGAGTTGAGTTTCCCTTGAGCAGCTTCAGAGTCATTGAGAAACATTTGGCCAAAGCAATTTGGAGGGAACCTATCAGGTTTTTTTTTTCTAAAAAGGTCTGGAATCTGCAGCATGAACTAAGCGTTCTCTAACTGAAAAGTTAAGTTATGAATTTTTAAAAACTTAGGTTTCACATAGAAATTTACATTAAAGGGTTTTTCCAAGAATTTCAGAAGAATGATATTAATTTTCTCAAAAAAAGACACACTGATCAAATTACAGATCTTAATAACAAGAAGGGCATTTCTAATGTAGCGAGACAGTTTCATGAAAAGCATTATGGGAAAACGGAAGGTCTAGAAGTTTTTGCAATAGAACAAATACATATAAACTTGGGGCAGAAAAAAGCTATTTCAGTCATATATTATCCCCAAACTCATATACCTATACCAGACAGTTCAAATTTGGCAACCCAACTCTTTCTTTAACAAAATGCAGAATTCCTTTTCACTATTTTTATGGAAGAGCAAAAAAATAAATGACATCCTGTACGCCACACCACCATAGGAACCAGACGAAGCGCTCAGTCCGAGCGCGAAAAGCGTTGTTCATATTTTAATTCCCCCCCTTCCCATTTGTCTTTTATTGGTTTTATTATAATACAAAATAAAATCTATATTTCCACACCGATTATTCCTAGCGCCATTACATCGCTCTACCATACGCGCATCTTTGATGCGTTGCATCGTCTATGACAGAAGAGAGGAGCTATACAGGACCAGGAGGTGGGGGCTAAGAGCTGAGCAGTCTGCAGCACTCGTGTTGTTTTTTGAAATGTATCCAAACCAAAGCCAAACCCCTGGGACTACAAAGAAGATTCTGTCAGGGTGAAAGGTAAGTTATCACACACAATTATATTGTAATGCAAATGCTTAAAGAAGGCAGAATAGCATATTTGCAGCTGCTGTTTTAATGGGCTTCTTTAACCTGTCTTTAGTGAAAATTAGGACCCTGGTGACAGGTTCCCTTTAACTCAGCTCCTGTTCATTCTTCACTTTGGGCTCTTTCACATTGGGGTTGATGTTCAGCTTCAGTTGGTCATCTGTTGCATTTTGTCTCCGTTGTGTCTCTGTTTTTCATCCATTTTGTCTCTGTGATGCATCCGTTTTGTCTCTGTGTCGGCAAAAAAAAACTGAAGATTTAACATTGCTTTGAAAACATCACAACTGGTATTTCAGCCTTCAGTGTAAAAAAAACTGATTTTTTTTTGTGTACCCATGGACTTCTATAGCCTTCAGTGATCCATATCGGTAAAAAATATAGGTCATGTCTCATAACTTTTTTCACAGACAACGGATCTGTGAACATAACATCTGCGACACAACATAAAAAACAAGGCCAATGTGAATGAGCCTTTCTGTTGTGTGATGTAACGTGATAATAAATTGTGAGTTGCAGTCCCATTTTGCCCTATTAAGAGGAGTTCAGGAGAGATAAGTGAAAATACATTTTAGCAATACAGAATGAAACAGGAAAAAGATGCTGAATATAGATAAATACAGATATATGCTGTAACTAAGTTTCTTCAATTAATCAAGAAAATAATTTCTTTTCAACTCTTTATCATAGTATATGACCTTTTGGGTATAGACACGTGATGTAGATTTAGTGTGCTGCAGAATACAGTGCTGGCGCCAGCTTTCACACGGCAGAAATCAGGGGGGGGCGAGGGACGATTCGATGGATTCGGACTAACTGCAGGATTTAACATTTAAATTTGTGTCGCAAGCACTTCTATGCACCGGGAAGAAGAAGATGAACTCCGGCTGACCTGATTGGGGAAGTGACACAAGCAGGAAATCGGGTATACAATCTTCTTGAATCACGGCAGATGTGCATTCCGGATCGGGGATCGGGCAGGACTGGGTAAGTAAATGTGCCTCAATGTGTTTACATTGCATGAACATCAAAATTAGTCTGTGTCAGCACTGTGTATACCCAATGTATGCGTCCAATTGCATGAACATTGCATGAACTTCGCGCTGATTTAAACCATGTTTATGTAAATGCTATGTGAAAGCCCTATCTGAACGCAAAGTTAACCTGCATTTACACACTTTTCATTTACTTTGCTTTAACATAACATTGATTTAAACAATGTTTATATAAAAGCAACATGAACTTGAGCTTCATACCACATTAACGAAATATGCATACGCAATATCCAGACGCAATATTAGCCTGCATTCACACTCTTTTCAACTACATCACATTTATGCTGTGAGAACATCACATTAATGTAAATGATGTTTATGTAATTTTTTATCAAGCTGTTTATACTATATTTACATAAAGGCTTGTATGAACCCAACATTAGCCTACATTCAAACATTTTTCATTTATAATGTAATAACATCAAATTACTCCTTGGCATACGATGACGTTCCCCAACCTCATGGTGTGGCAGAGAGTATATGAAGAGAGTTCATGGTAGAGCATAATGTAGTGAACACCCACCTCTAACACCGGCAATCGGTGCTTGCAATGATCGACAGTGTAAACCATTTAAATTTTAACCATTTCAATTTAAACCATTTACAGACTTACAAGATTGGTCGTTTAGGTTTGTTTGTAAGTTGAATTTGTATGTAAGTGAGAACTGGTATATTATACTATAATTTTTGCACCAGACAAAATTTCTTTTTGTCCCAGTGACAATTGGATTTTAAATTTTTTTTACTCTCATGGGAACAGGGATTAACAATAAAACTTAATTGCAGAAACCCTACAGCTGATCATTGCAGCCTGAGAGATTTATGGGAAATTATTTTCACATAGGGAAATTTTTAGTATAAAATGTAATTGTAGAAATATCTATATGTGGCAGATTAATTTCATTAAATGTGAATGCTGAGATAAGAATGGGGTTTTGGAAAGAAAGGACTTTTTGATGTCCATACCAGGAATGAGTAGCATCTCCATTTTATGTTCTCATTAGAGATGAGCTAGCACTAAAATGCTCGAGTGCTCGTTATTCGAGTTGCACTTTTTCCGATGCTCGAGTGCTCGTTTTGAATAACGAACCCAATTGGAGACTCGAGCATTTTTCAAGGCTCTACACAGGGAAGCTTGGCCAAAAACCTGGAAACCTCAGAAAATGATGGAAACACCACGGAAATGGACAGGAAACAGCATGGGCAGCATCCATGGATGCCTATGAGGCTGCCTAATCGCACCATTATGCCAAAATTATGGGCAACAGCATGGCGATGACAGAGTGACAGAATGAAGCTAGATAGCATCTAAAACATCCAATAATTGACCCTGACACTATAGGGGATAGACATGCAGAGGCAGCGGCAGCAGCGGCAGGCTAGAGAGTGGCATGGCGACATACCCCAAATGGACTCAGGCTTCAAACCAATTTTAAAGATTCCTTTTGGCGAGGATAACGTGTAGCACTGTACGTATCAGTATTTGGCCTGGTTATGGCGGCAGAGAGGAACCAAAGGAGGTAAGCAAGAAGCGCTGAAATGATTTCCTATGTGAACAAAAGATTGACGGTATATTTAGTCAATAACAGAGGATGGCGGCGACAGAGTGACCAAGTTCCATAACGTATCTGGTGAAACACCCGAAAAATGAGCCTGACAGCTCGTTTGCTAAGGGGACGACATGTGGAGGCAGCTATGGAGATGACTTTTGACGGCAGCTATGGAGACAACATGTGGAGGCTGCTATGAAGACACTGTGTTGGTGGTGGCAGCTATGGAGACAACGTGTGGAGGCAGCTATGGAGACGACATGTGGAGGCTGCTATGGAGACAACGTGTGGAGGCAGCTATGGAGACGGCGTGTGGAGGCAGCTATAGAGACGACGTGTGGAGGCTTCCATGGAGACGACGTGTGGAGGCATGTGGGGGGGACGCGCACTCAGTCATACAGCTTTGCATCCATTGTTAAAATGAGTGACCCATATAAAACACCATAAAATCACAGCCGGTAAAACACCCGAAAATGTATGAGAGATTGAACCGAGCACCGCGGGCAGTGGCTAGTATATTCCAGGGTCACCTGATCGGGCCAGCCAACCACTGTCGACATGTAAGTGTACCACGTGATGCTGGGTGTACTGCAGAGTCCCCTGGCTTGTGCTTGGCTCTGTTTCTGGCCACCAAAAATCAAAACGGCGGGAGATGCCATTTTCTCGAGCTGGTGAAATATTCGTCCGAGCACCAAGCAGTTGCGAGTACGCTAATGCTCGAACGAGCATCAAGCTTGGATGAGTATGTTCGCTCATCTCTAGTTCTCATCCATTAGGATCCACACCTGAATATAAAACTGCTTTAGAAAACCTCAATGTGGGAACACAGCCTGACAGTGAGGGTTCTGTGTTTGGAGCCAGTTAGGTTTCTCACTTTACTTATCAGAGCTAAATAAAATGTAGAAAACTTAAGTAATTATTGGGTACTGTTACTGATGTCGATATAAAATGGCCTAGGACAAAGTATACCTTGGGTACAATCAGGGCTAGGCCACCATATGGTATATATATATTGCTCTTCAATAATAAATTGAGATGCCACATTATTTAGTACACATGCACCTCCATTATCCTTGTATTGTCAATGGTACTAGTCTGTAAAGAACATTGGTACAATTGATTTATATTTTAGTCACCAGTGGATTAGTGCTCAAGCTTTTCTTGGTGCTGTGGCTGGGGCTTTCAAGCTCTGATGGAGGCCCTTACACTGTTTGGTAAATCTGGCACAAATTGTGGCAGTGCAGACTTTATCGGAACTGACTTTAAAAATTCCCTTCATGATAAGATACTTAAGACATCCTACTTATTTATTGATGCATGTCTTTGGCAAGGTGTGGAATGCTGGATCTCAGTGGAGATTTTCTGTTTTGTATTAACTGGAATGTATGTGAAATGCACAATAACTAATCTGATTTGTATTTATCAAGGGGGTAGTGACTGGATCATACTGGAAAACGTGTAGGGACTGGAGCTCAGTGACCATAATAATTTGATTATTTACTGAAATTTAATACACACATAGAGGGGAGTATTTTATCTGAAAGTCCTATCTTATCTTGGTCAATGTGTTTCTTTTCTTCAGTCATTGGCAATCTGCCTGCATTTTTTATTCTGCTTCTTACTTGCTCTCTTCCATCCATGTAATTAAATATAAAATAGCTTTCTAGTCTTTTTCCCTCAGTAGGTTTCACTCAGTTGCTTTTACAAGAATATGTAAAAATACAATATTCGTTTATGTCTACAGTGTGTAGTAATTAGATGGCCATATAATAATTTTAATGTAAAGCTTTACATTTACATTTTCTTTATTTTTGACATACAATCATATGCGCCATTGCTACATCTTGGAGAAAAGAATTAGTGTGTTTAACTACTCTAATTGTAAAGAACCCTTTTATTGAACTTAATATACTTCAGTCCTACTGTCCACTTTCAATTTTTTTTACCTACAGGGAAAATTTGATGACGATCAAATGATTCTTACATAATTAAGGTGTGTCAAACAATAAAGAAATGAAAAACGAAGCAAGGATGCTGTGGATGTGCTGAGGACTCTTTGTAGTAGGAAGGGTAAGCCAGTGTATGGTGGTGTGTGGTAGTGGCTAAATAGATTTCTGGGGCCCAGGGCAAAAATTCCTAGCGGGGCCCCCACCCAATGTTACCATCATTATTTCAACCAAAAAGAGACAACAAATAATGTCATGTAATAATAACCAACTTACAGTGCCTGATATTTCAGTGATTTATATTAGGGGTATTGAAAAGTACCATGCAAAGGACTAATATCACCAAAATAATACTGCTACACGGAGTACTACAGAAAGACTGAAAAATACCATCACCAAATATCTGCAGTAGATTCCAGAGATCAGTCACCACAGTACAGTGACATTATCCATGGTTAATGCCCACTTTTTTAGTAAGTGCTCCCTTATAAATGCCCCTATCATCACCATTTTTTTTCTAGCAGTTGACGTTGTCCCACAGATTTGGATCCTGGAAACCTCTAAGTAAATCTCGCTGTTTAAACTTGGAAAGTTCTATTTCTAGTTCTGAGATGTTATATTTTCTTTGTAAAGCCTGTCTCAGGACAATGTGTTTTCTTTCTGAAAAATGTGATCATCTGGTACAGTTGCTGCGAAGGCGTACCATTTCATCATATGGAAGTATTTTGATTACAATGGGTGGGATGGCCGCAGAATCTTTTCATTAGGATTAACCTTAATTCTGAATAATTATCTATATGCCCTATTCATTAATGCTCCCATTATTAATGCTTCCATTTATAGTGCCCCATTCATAATGCCCCTAATATATTGCCCCATATAAGCCCACTCTATAATTACCCCCAATATATTCCCCCATTCAGAATGTAATGATGTATACAAATGTCGTAACTCATTAACACAATTTCATTCAGCACATCCACAAAATGGGTACGAATAAGAGCCGACATTTATTGCCTGTAAAAAGGCTCATCAGGGGGGAATATAGGAAAAAGAATCTACCTTTTATATCATGGCAGCCCTGGCCGCAATAGCCAAGAGGAGCGGAGCGTGCATCACAACCCCATTCAGCTGTGTAAACATACATTCCCACAAGACAATTCATGCGCGAAAAATTGCGGAGACATCCAGCCAAAGCTTTCCTATAAAGGTAGGAATGTTACCAAGTGAATGTGAAACTGTTGTATCCAAGTGAAAAATACCTAAATAAAGATGAAAACAGTCGCCCTTGTGACAGGAACGCTATTAATTCAATTAATAAATAAATATTATAGAAAAATGAATATTAATTACTCCCCAGTAATGTCATGTACATGTACGGCTTGACGCAATTCTGCTCGATGTTGTAGCTGTACAAGTGTGTTCCAAGCCTGCATATCGCCGAATTTCACAAATGGAGGAATGGGCTCTGGTGAATCATTGCACAAAAAGAGTGAATATATGTGATTATATTGCACTTTAAAAAACACCTGTTTTGTCTGGAAATGTATTTATATAAAGAAAGAATTTGCAACTTACCAACATATAAATAGCGCTCATTTATTTATTGAAATGATATGTCAGGGTTTGGAGACCCAAAGGTGATGGGCTTTGGGATGCGAAGTATAATATTGTGGTAATTTTTATGACCAAGGGGTGACATCATTGCAGTCCCTTTATGCCTCGTGACATTAGAACGGTACACCAAGCCATATATCTCAGAAATGCCGCAGAAGAATATTATCCACATAATACAGTAGCGCTGCATATAGAAGAATAGAAGTCCATGCAAGCTGCTGTGATTATTATGTGGTCAGATATGTGTATGGGGTAATGTTAAGAACCTTTGATGACAACTGGTCAAATCAAATGACATTAGGCCATGCCCCTCGATGCCACTCTATAGATCCTAGATACCGAAAAAGTTTATAACCCTGATTTATGGGGATGTGAGGGAAACAAATTTAGCTTTAAGAAGGCGGGTCATCGTTACTTGTGTTCTACAGAAACCTGCAACTGGCTGTATTTGTGATAATGTGTTGGACAGGTTCCCTTTAAAAAGAGGTGACTGGTTCTCTTCATTTATCTACTTTTCGCTGGATACAACAGTATCAACTTTCACATTCACTTGTTAACTTTTAACTTACTTGGAAAGCATTGCAAGGCTGTACTTCCGCAATTTGATATGCTGAATGTCTCATGGGAATTATGTTTACACAGCTGACTGTGGGTTGACATACTTCCTGTCTTATGGCCGGAGTGTGCTCACTCCCATCTTCTTTGTCATTGCACGCCAGGGCTGCCAAAAGTATAAAAGGTAGATATATAATATATATATTACCCCTGATGAAGCCTATTTGATAGGTGATACTCGTCGGCCTTCATTGCCCCCCAAATGTGGACGCAGGGTGACAAACATTGTGGTAATGAGTTGAGGACATTTGAACATCATTTCCCTGCTATTTTTCTGCCTCAATCTACTGCAATCACTACCTCATCTATTATTGTATCAGTATTTATATGTAGTAGCCAGTTCTGTATTGACTATGGTATTATTTATGCAATCACATTTTGTCTATCACAGTCTATTTCCACACAGAATGGTCAGTTATTCATATCACCTAGGAGGTTGTTATGTTGTTATGTCCTGGAAGCCTTTCTTGAGAATAATATTATCACGGGATATGGGAAATAAAACAGTTTGTTAATTCTTTAGGTGGATGACTTGAACCTGTGTCTCTTTCCAACCTTACTATGATAGTTCTTAAGTAAGCTATTATCATCTCTTTTCACAGGTGCATTCCTGTCGCATTACTGTAGCGTTTCATCCATTCAATTTGGTTCCCCTCTATCCGCATCTTGTGACTGCCCTCACTTAAGGAGTAGCAAATCTGTAGTGGTTGGAAACTAGATAAAGATTTTGTCCCATGTAATCAAACCTCCGATTGTTCAGATGAGTACATGCTCCACTCTCATTTTCCAAACTTCAAACAAAACCACAGGAGTGCTCCAGTGCTAATGTAAGAAGAAGAAATGATGTACTTCAGCTCGTGGACCAAACAAACATAAAGCTGGATGTGAAGTTTAATTCTCTTTTGTGTTGTTAAAGAGCAGGAGGGCCACTATAAGGAGTGCAGAAATAGTCATTAAATAAAAGGTCAACATTGATGTTCGATATAACAATGCACAGTATTGCAGAATTAAAAGCTCAATTTGACAAAATGTCCCCTTTTTATAATGTTTCAAGGAAATTAAAGGAAAACCTACCAATTGTAGTGGCAGGTTTCCGATGGCAATACGAGCACCAGCTCAAGGGTGAGACTGGTGCCGGAGCTTATTTTAGTTAGGTTTTAAACTTTATAGCCGGCGCAGGCAGGTACGCGCTCGGCGCTTACCGTATGGCGCGGCTAATAGGAAGTGCATGAGAGCCGCGGCGCATGGTAAGTGCGAGCGCGTACCCTCCATGCGCCGGCTTATACAGTTTAAAAAGTGTTTTAAAACCGCGGTTTTCAATAGAAAACCTTTAGATGGATAGTAAACCAGGGTCGACTGGGTGTGGCAGCACGTGCAAAAGAAAATTGGGAGGAATGGAACCAGCCCATCCACTGGAGTTAAAATGTATGAATCCTTTATTAAATAATAAAGGATTCATAAATTTTAACTTCAGTGGATTTACTGGTTCATTCTTTCTAAACATTTAAATGTTTATGCTATGCTCACATCGTTGGTGTCATTTAATGAACGCCAATGTTACCTGGTGGATGACAATATTGAATCCACTGTTTTGGACAATGTGACACACTTGCTGACCTCGTAGAATAACAGAAAGTGGCATTCACAACATAAGTCATAAATATTGACCATGAAGTATGTACCTTCCTAATGACTTAAGAGTTACTTACTGATAGAATACGTAGCAATTATAAAGCCTCAGACTCTATAGCAGTTAGTAGTTTCTGGCTTTAGCTTCAACCTCCCTTAGATGTCAGCATCATAAATAGTATGTCCCCATAAAAAGGACTTCAGTAGCAAATTATCCACTGGTCCACCAAACGAGCAAATGCCCAGTGTTCGTCACTGTATGGGGTTTCAATCTGCAAACAATAATGGAATATATAGTTCAGTTGCAACAAAAAACACACAACTTTTGTGGTTTGGCCACAGTAATATCATAGTGTTAACACAACATTTGATCTTTTTATATATCCTCCATCTCCAGCAAACCAACATCAGCTTGTTTAATGTTCATTTCACAGAACATTGTCAACTTACATGGCAGCTCTACAAAGAGATCACTTGGAGGAAAATGTCACATGTCAGCTTTCAGGTAAGTTAATCATATGTAAAGAAGAAGTGAAGCTCGCTATTTGTAAGTGTCCACATTATAAGTACTGTAAACTTCTATTGAGTCCAAGGATGAATGTGAACTCCTTCAAGTGCTGAATACATATGTAATCCCCCAAAGGGCATACATTTTGATTATAGCGTAAATATTTAATAATTTTGATGGATTGGCAGTCGAGTATGAGGTGGACGTGCAAAAACAAGATTGGATTGCTACCATCCCTCACTATGTCTGAAACCGTTATTTGAAGTATACACTTTTCTGTTTTCGACACTGTCTTAGTATTTTATTAGAGGTTAAAGTAGTTGTCAACCTACTGCAAAAATTTGCTTTAATGCAATAATGTGTAAACTAAATTTTAAATATACATATTCTAGTCCTGTGTTTAAGCACCATCAGTCCCAGTTCAATCTCAGGCCTCAGTGGCAAGCTCTTCACAAAGTAACATCAATAGCACTCTTCCGTGCACAGCTCACCAATCTGGCTTTTCCCTGAGTTGAGTTTCCCTTGAACAGCTTCAGAGTCATTGAGAAACATTTGGCCAAAGCAATTTGGAGGGAAATCAGGTGGTTTGTTCTAACTAAAAAGGTCTGAAATCTGCAGCATGCACTAAGCATTCTCTAACTGAAAAGTTAAGTTATGAATTTTTAAAAACTTAGGTTTCACATACAAATTTACATTAAAGGGTTTTTCCAAGAAATTCAGAAGAATGATATTAATTTTCTCAAAAAAGACACACTGATCAAATTACAGATCTTAATAACAAGAAGGGCATTTCTAATGTAGCGAGACAGTTTCATGAAAAGCATTATGGGAAAACGGAAGGTCTAAAAGTTTTTGCAATAGAACAAATACATATAAACTTGGGGCAGAAAAAAGCTATTTCAGTCATATATTATCCCCAAACTCATATACCTATACCAGACAGTTCAAATTTGGCAACCCAACTCTTTCTTTAACAAAATGCAGAAATCCTTTTCACTATTTTTATGGAAGAGCAAAAAAACCCTGAAGCCAGTCCGAGCTAGTCTCCTAAACTTGAAACACTTCACTTGCCTCACTTAAAGTTTTATATTTAAAAAAAAGTTTACAGGGCCAAAAATGTAAGTGGTCATGAGACCAAACAGTGCTCTCAGTATTCCCCTATTAACATAACATGAAACAAGTGGCCGGCCAGTATTGTTAGCAAAACGACAGAAGCAATATCTGGTCAAACAGTCTAAGCAATAAATCATGTCTTCTGAGCCATGATTGACATCTTGATGTCAGCCTGATGCGCCCTGGGGCATCAAAGGGTATGCCATATCTTGTTTGATTTACCCTAATAACTACATGAATAGTTGTAGCCTCTCTCCTTCCAAGTGACGAGTTAAGGTAAATGTGTATAGGTTAAGGTTTAGTTGCATCATAGTGAAGGCCAGTACTTTATACTGCAAATGCTGAAACCAGGTAAGAGAAGCACAACTGCTGCCAAGACCCAGTTGAAAAAGTTTCCTCAAATGGGGACCAGCCTGTTTTACCACTGGATGCCTCTCAGGAATCAACCTTTTGTGAATGTGGCCCTTGTACTACAGCATTCTGACCTACAGTAGAATTTTCTGAAGTAGTTGTATATTTGCATTTCAGTGAAAGTTGATCCCATAATAATTGATGATGCAGTACCTCATAATGACTGTGTTAGGTTACAATGGACATATGGAAAAAAGGCAAACTTCTTAACAGCCATGAGATGTCAGCTTCACTACAAAATGGCTACAGAAATTGAATGGACAAAGGTAGGTCTTCTATTTTGTCTAAGGTACTGGTGTACATATCTCAATCTTTAATTCAGCAGGGCAACTCATTCCTTATCAATTCTACAGTACTTCCAGGATCATATCTTGTGCAGAGCCATAAAGATTAATGGAGTGGTGGTCACTAGTACAACAAAGCTCTAGTGTGGTTCTCAGTCCCAAGCAAACTTACGCCCCTGTAAAGTGGATAAGGGATAAGTTAAATTAGTGGGAAAATCTCTTTAACCACTTAATGTGAAAGGCTGCCTTTTGGGCCATCATTGGGGGATGCAAATCAGTTGCCATGACAGCCAATAACCTCTCCATCACTCCCAGGCATTTCATCCAAGAATTCTTATTACAGAATGTAATAGGGAACCAGTAAACTTATAATTTATATTGCATTATTGTAGCATATTGTATTAGCAATCCGACATCCTAAAGGGTTTAAAAAAAGCACCAATCACGGGTGTTAACCTTTTAAGTGCCAATGTCGAACCCAAACGCATCATTTGAACGAACATATGAGTGATCCCAAAAGGCAAAGAGGTGTGCAAGAAACCCAACATTTCATTAAAAGTAATACATTTTATTGAAATGTAATTAGACAATGAAAACAAAAATATTAAAAACACGCACATTGCACATACAGTAGGGGTCCAAAACCTCCATCAAGGTTGGAACACCACAATTCCTATATGTCACCAACTTCATATCCGATTAAGTATGACAACACATAACAAAATATAGTGGGACACATTTACTTACAGGGTCACCGGAGTTCACTGAAAGTGCAACCTGTGGCTATTCACTAAGATCGTGCACCAGAAATCATGAATGTGTCGTTTCCCCCACTCAGTTCCGACAGAGTTCACCATATTTTTTGTGGTGCATTATAAACATAGGGGTTGCGAAACAATTTGAAAATTAAATACTGCCATCAGTCCGAATCAGTCAGACCGTCCGACGGCACGCCCCTAATTTGTGTCGCATGGAAGCCAGTACAGCTGCGCCAAAAAAAAGGCCACAATCCCGGCGCACACACTTCTTAAATACCCGTGCAAGTCGTTTTAGCCCAGAAAAAGCTGTACAGTCCGACAAAAATGTACACCGTGACCCTTAGTAAATGAGTCCCAGTATCTTTAAAGATATTGGTCTTATCCCATATATAAATGTTCAGAAGGTGAAAAAACATCACATTGGCTATGAATGCTGACCCCATGATGTCAATGGCTGACTGCAATCAGTTTCCAAGACATTTGGGAGTCTTGTGTTATTACTGGCTGAGAACATTCAGCATTAAAATACCGTATATAACAGAACATTCACCATTACAATATACTGCAATACAGTACATTGTATTAGCTAGAAGACCCCTAATGTTCAAATACCATAAAAAAAATTTGCCATGTTGCCACACGATCAAAAAGTCATACAGTTCTCAAAATGATATTAATGAAAACATCAGATGGTTCAGCTGACATTTTGGAGGGTTTAAAAAGTCCTGCTATAGTTATATTTACTTATACTTTTAGTATTTAATCAGATCAACCTTAGGTTTTATTTAAGATAAAACAGATAAAAATATAAAATTACTTTTAATACTATAGTAAATGAATCTTTTAACCATATGACTTGGCTTTAGCCTATAGAGATACCAGTTGATGTGAAAACAGCAGATCAGTGTGGATTGTTGGCTGCTACAAAGTATGATTTCCAGGTTCGCTGTATCCGTAAATTCCTAACTGGACAGTGGAGTGAATGGGGACCAACAAGGAGTATGATTACTGCCGAATTAGGTATGTTTTCCCATTTAGAAGTAGAAATAGATGTCAATCAAATGATTGCTACTAGTCATTATAGTTAACAATGTAAAGATTTGGGAATAATGAAAAATAAAATTCTATTTAAGCATGGAGAGTATCACTAAATGCTATCACTGGGAATTAGTATTTATATTTTTTGTGCTATAAGCTGCAAATTGGTGCGAAACTGCTGCCGGTTAGTCACAGTAAAATCACCAGTTGCTAATCTGCAGCAGATTACAATCCCAATTTATTGGACGGTATTGATATTAAAATCACTTCATATACCAAATAAAAACCTCACAGGGGAAAATTATTGCCGCTTTGTATTTCATATTCCGTTTCGCATTGGGGAGAATAATTCAACCTTCCCAATGCCTTGGTACAATTCTGGCCCAGGTCCATTGCAAAATTGCAACTAAAAGCCGGAACCAGTAATTATTCTCTGTTTTTTATTGTTGCAATGGGAATCACTGCAGAACACACCTGGCCTAAGGCTCCATTCAAACTACAGTAAATATCTGACTTCTATGGCACCGAGTACAACAAAGCCCAGGTTGTAGCCGAAAAGGTTAATAAATTGTGCACTGTTTTGTCAGAGGCCTTGTTCTCAGATATGTTTATATTATCCCAGCTACAAAATGTACAGAGAATGGCTCCTAAAGCTTTTTATTAACCAAAACAAGATAAGGGGAAGAAAACAGGCCGAAGGACAACTATCTCTAATAAAATATCAAGGAGAAGCTGGCAGGCAAGCAAACAGGTTACATAAAAATGAACTTTGAATCATGACATTTGGCTGGACAATGCTCAGCATGACCCCCGGCTAATAGTAAAATGGCCGCTTGATCCTTGCCATTCACAGTAACATGAAGCCTTTGATATTTATCATAAGACACTTAAAACATGTTTTCTTTCTAAATATTATTCTAATTTTAGCTCCAGCTGAGAAATTAGAGAGTTGGTGGAGGACATTGGAATCCACACAAAACGGTTCTTTGAAAATTCAGCTAATGTGGAAGGTACGCTTACATGTGTATGAACTATTTTGTGGCTGAGGGTTTTACAAATGCAAGGGCTAAAATATTAATAAGGAATAATTTGGACTATAAGGTCACCTGCACACGGTCTGGACAACACACAGATTTACCATAGAGAATTTAGCACAGAAAATCCACATTATAATACAGAACAGCTTATTCAATGGGATTTATACACATTTCCACCCTATACTCCATTAAGAAATTTGGTATCTGCAACATGGATTCACCTGCTTAAAACCTCCTCTCCTAATTCTGCAGCAATAACAGATATTAACAGATACCAGTTGCAGATAAACAGTTATGGAAATATGCTGAATGAATGGCACAGTCAGTCTGCATCATTTTTGTGGGAAATTAGTTACGACTAGAGATGAGCGAGCATACTCGTCCGAGCTTGATGCTCGTTCGAGGATTAGAGTACTCGAAAGGGCTCGTTGCTCGGACGAGTATTTCGCCTGCTCGCAAACGAGCTTTCACTTAAGGAAACACAGTGAAGAACACAGTGAACACAGGATCATTTAAGGATCATTAAAGATCATTTAAGTGAAGAACACAGTGAACACAGTGAAGAACACGTTGCAGATGTTTCCGTACATCTGCTAACTTATCAGAAGACATTAGTGCAGAACAGTGTTCTTCACAATAGTATTGTTCTTCACATACTATTGAGAAGAACACCATTCTGCACACATTTCTTCTGATAAGTTAACAGATGTATGGAAACATCTGCAATGTGTTCTTCACATATATTGAAAAATGCACTGACTTCAATGGGGTTCGTTATTCGAGACGAGCACTCGAGCATCGGAAAAAGTTCGACTCGAGTAATGAGCACTCAAGCATTTTAGTGCTCACTCATCTCTAGTTACGACAAAAAGATTGGTTTAATCTGTTTTCAAATTTTTGTCCTGCATAGAATGCCCCTATCACCATGTCCCTTAATCTGAAAAACCTCACTTTAACAGAATTACTATTTAATAGACATACATGTAATTTGAAATGTATTCAATAACAACAAGTTTTAAGCCTGAATAAGGTATTTTTCAATTAGCATTTGAATCTGCTTTTCTATTACTTTCCAAGAGCACTTTGCTAGTAGAGGGGTTATTTGCAGTGGGATAAAAGCAGCTTTAAAGCTAGACAATATCCCAAGTAAATACCGCATGTAACATATTTCACATTCTCTGATGACTCTGCAATAGTAGGCCTCATTACAGGTGAGAACGACAGGGAGTACAAAGAACTGATACGGAAATTTGAGGACTGGTGCCAGCAAAACCACCTTAGGATTAATGCTGGGAAGGAGATGGTGGTGGACTTTCGTAAGCACAGTCCTCCTTCTCAACCGGTGATTATCCATGGGACAGACATTGAGGCAGTGAAGTCCTATAAGTACTTGGGTGTCCTCCTCAACAATAAACTGGAGTGGGCAGAGAACATAAACGCACTTCACAGGAGGGGTCAGAAAGGGGTTAGGAAAGCCAGTTCTGTCCTGGGGGTCCTCTTGACACAGTGCAGGTGGTAGCTGAGAGGAGGACACTATGTAAGTTGAAGTCTATTCTGGAGAATAGCTCCCATCCCTTGCATGAGACTGTGGTGGCATTGGGGAGCACCTTCAGTGACCGACTGCTTCATCCCAAATGTGAAAGGGAGCGTTATCGTAAGTCATTCCTCCATCAGGCTGTTCAACCAACAAGGCCCACACAGAAGTAACCTGCGCCCCCCACCTAACCAGTCCCTGCAGGTCCCATCCACAGACTAAACATCAAACTGCCGATCATTGCTTGTCTCTTTTTTGTCTTTTTATCCCCCTTTTCTTTTTGTTCATTTATCCCTAATATTATTGTTGTCATAGTTTGTACTTCACTCTCTGTACCCTCTCTGCTGCTGTAACGCTGTGAATTTCCCCACTGTGGGACTAATAAAGGATTATCTTATCTTGATTATCTTATTACATATGGTCAGTCACCATGTTTTAGATGTTATATACCATTAGTGTGTCATCTGTCATACATATCTCCAGCTCCATTCAAATATAATTTTTAATGGCTGAACCATGAGGCATATTTGTTGAAGAAATAGTCTCCTATTCTCCCGCATGAGTTCTTGCATCAACAGAAATCCCTAAATTATATATTTAGAGGTAGTCGTCATGTCATGTTTTACCATTACTATGTAGTTTCAGTAAGATATAATTGCTACCTCTTAATATATGAGGTTGAGGAGATTGTGCCATGATGCCAGGAGGGTAGACAAGGCAGAAATGTCTTGGCTGACCTATGACCAGAGTATCTTTCTGGTTATTGGCCAGTAAAGTCTTGTGACAATTCTGGCCATGTGTGATGAACACTGGTGAGACACAGAGACAAATTGACTGAGGGAAACATAGGTCAGAAGAGTTCGGTAAGATAAAGGGAAATAATGTGCAGCTCACCCCTTCCAAGGTCTTGGATATTCACAAGTTTTAGGGAGACATAGCAGGGGAATCCTTTGAATCCGGCACGGTAGGAGTGCAATCGCGTTGCCTGCCAGGCTTGCAGGTATGGTACGTAGAAATCAGAAGAGACTTGTAACGCAGCACATCCATAAAAACTTGAAGCTTTATTGGGAATAAGTTAAAAACATAGCAGTATGGGACGGATTACCGCCTACGCGTTTCGAGCAGTCTCCTGCTCTTAGTCATGGCATGGTAACAATGAAATACGGTAAAACTTAAAAGGAAAACGTCCACCAATGTGCTTTCAGTGGGGCGTGTACTTGCGTCACATGGTGTGAGCGTGTTGCCACAGGGAGGCGTCCCGGGACCGGAAATATCAATCAAAGCATACCGGGTGAAAGTAAAAAATTAATAAGCAATAGCAAAACGGGAAGAACACCTCCAGGGGAACACGCGGGACACCCGAGAGATGCAAGTACACTTAATTTAACACAAAAATTATTCCCTGAATGTTGTATTTTGCAATGCTTCTTAGTTAATAAAATACATAACAGGTTATAAAGCGATGTTGTACCCATGGGAAAAAGGCTTAAAACCACTGAGCGGATGAAAAAACATATCTAAACAGTTACCGGGGGTCACGGAGTACGAGAAAGATTATAAGAGTAGCAAAATTAAATGCAGTACAATGATAAATGCAGTACAATGATAAATCCGTAATGTAAAAATAGGTATGTATACATAATCACAAAGGTGAATAGCCATACACATACACAAACAGTATGATTGAAATTAAGAACTATCATATTTAATATCTTAGAAGAAGTAAGAAAGATCTGTTCTGGCATTCAGACCTATCGGCATACGTGTGCCCAAACGAAAAATCCACAGAGCTTCTCTTTGTAGGAGGATTTTTCTTGTATCACCCCCCCCCCTTTTTGGTGGATAGATTTTCTCTATACCATAGAATTTAAGAGAAGATAAATCCCCAGAATGTACACTAGAAAAATGTCTAGATGCACCTGACATATTGTGTAAGGGATCTTTTGTACTATCTCTTAGATGTTCAGCAATCCTGGTTTTTAATTTTCTAGTTGTGCATCCCACATACAAAACATTACAGCTGGTACATTCTATAACATAAACTACATACATGGAATCACAATTGATGAAAGATTTTATGTTATATTTTTTAGAAGCATCTGCTGTTTGGACAAAATCAGTGTGTCTAGTATAGACACAGACATTACACCGGGATGAACCACAGCGATAAAAGCCTTTGGTACTTAACCAAGTTTTGTTATTTTGGTTGCTAAGTTTTCCCCTCGTAAACAAACTAGGTGAAAGTATAGATCCTAGAGATTTTCCTTTTTTTAACATGTTCCCAATAAAGCTTCAAGTTTTTATGGATGTGCTGCGTTACAAGTCTCTTCTGATTTCTACATAGGTCAGAAGACATGGTGAATTCCCTAAAGTGGGTTAGGGTGGTCCCAGGACTTATATCTTATGATCGCAACTGGGCTGTTCTGGAAATTGAGGAGGTAGTTCCCCAAGATTAACATGTTAGTTGTATTACAGCCATTGGAGCGATGTTTTTGTAATTAATTACATTGCATTGCATTTTTTATTATTCTATTTGTTTACATTTGACGATCTCCAAATTTAATATCAAAGTAAAGTTATAATACCCTTGGACTATTATATTACAGTATCTTATTATGCAATCTAAATTGGTGCTTTACATCTGAACTATATTCTTGGAATAATAATATGCAGGTTTTGGTTGAAATGAGAAGCTTTTATTAAAGTGCATTAATTTTCTACAGAAACTGGAAAAAAACAAGGCCAATGCAGATCATGTGTGGTACATTGTGAAGAGTTCTTCTGATCTACATGAGACAAACAACATTTTATGCAACACAACCAATCTCAATTGTACCATTGTCTTGCACGAAGCAATGAAAAGTGTCTTCATATGGACATATAATAATGCTGGAGTGTCTCCAGTAAAAGAAATGACCTTCCCTGCCAGAATAGGTTAGTAATAGTCAATAATTGGTTTATTATACATAAACATAATTCTACATTTTATTTATATTTTCTAAATGTGCTGGTTTGTTTTGCCAATAATTTACTTTATTTAGCTTTTATGTTTTTATGAGCATACTGATCTACCATTACCACTTTACATTGCTGGTAGTGGTTGCAAAGCATTTTTCTGGGTTATTAAATGGGATATTAGTATTAAGTGATAAACCTTTTATACAAGGGGATAACAATCACGGTCACATGGGGTGGGACCGGGTTTAGAGAAGTCCATAAATGAGGAAGACAATTGTAAGTAAGTAAGACAAATAAGGTCTCAGGTCTCAGAAATGCTCTGTGGGGATATTTGATCAGTGAGTGGAGGCTGCTGCTGGATAATTCATTAATGAAGAGAGGCTATGAGACAATTAATTACGGATGGAAGGCTGCTGATCATTGCATTTGTTAGATCCGCTGGAAGGGACACCGTGTCTGCTGGTCCTTCCACCCTTCATGCTGACAATGCTAGCATTCTTCCCCAAGTTTCTGCATGTCTGCGCACTAGCTCCGCCTCCTGTCTGCAACAAGGTATCCTAACCCTAATACTGTCATAACCCTCACACTTCAGTTTTCTGTCCGCACCAACTCACAGCAGCTGACAGGCCTATTTGGGTTTCTCTCACCTCCCAGGGCCATGCAGGGTAGATAGGAGGTTCCTGTGGCAGAGGCTCTCTACCTTCAAAGGGGTTTCTGCCTTGGTAGGGACTAGTCTGTAGATCAGCGCAGGGTAAGTTCGCCCCTTCTCTCCGTCCTGTCAGCCTGAACAGGGGTATTTCTTTTGTGAACAGTATTCCAGTTGTGAGTTTTCCTAACTGAGGAGAGGCTGCCGGGGACTTCATTACTGAAGGGAGGATGTGGAGCATTTAATTATTGAGAGGAGGCTGCTGGGGATTTCATTATTGAAGGGAGGCTGCTGGGGATTTCATTACTGATGGTAGGCTGCTGGCCATTTAATTAGTGCAAGGATGCTGCTGGACATTTAGTGAGGGGCGGCTACAGGATATTTAATCAATAAGGGGAAGCTGATGGACATTTAATTGGTGCAGGGATGCTGCTGGTCATTTAATTAAGGGAGGCTGATGGATATTTCATTAGAGAGGGGAGGCTGTTGCTGGACCTTTCATTGCTAAGGGGAGGTTGATGAACATTTCATAAATGAGGGAAGGCTGCTGCTGGACATAGCATTAATAAGGGGAGGCTGTAGGACAGTACATATACAGGGAACCTTTCAAGTGTAATGTGCAGGATGGTGAATGCAGAAAGAGTTTAGGTATACGGGACCTAATCCAAAGTTCTCACCAGAGCCCACTGGTTTCTTGTAACACTACTGCTCTTATATGTATCATGATAGTCAGTAATAGTCTAAAAAGAGATGATTATACAATTAATTAGTTTTACTAATATGATAAATTCATAGATTGTAGCAGAAAATATAACCTTAGCATTATGTTTGCCTTTACAGGAACACCAGTATCTAAAATGCTAGTGTCTTCCAATAATGATACAAGCTTGCAAGTAATGTGGGATCCACCATCTTCAGCTGAAGGTTACCTGTTGGAGTGGTATAAATGTACAGAATTACCTGACTGTGAAATGAATTGGAAAACTGAACAAAAAGGAAGCATGAGCTCAATTCTGCAAGGTAAACTACAGTAGTGTAGACCTCATCTCTTTTATTATTTAGTCCCCATATAAACAAGGACATATCTCATATATGTCCTGCATTCTAGGAGCCATAACTTTAGATCCCTGGCACCTATAATCTCATATGAATTTAAAATTGTGTTTCTAGATGCCAGGGATCCATAGATATTCAGATTTAAAGTGACAATTTTGGGTGCAATTTTTTTACATACAGTATATAAATTAATTCCCTTTAACAGTTATATCTCCAATTCCTGGCACCTAGAAACAAAATCCTAGCTTGATATGAAAGAGGAGATTTTCAGAAAAATTCTGTGTCAGGGATCCAACGTTATAGCCCTTTGAAGTGTCTCCCCCCTCTGGCTTCTTAGCCAGCAAGGAGAAGGAGCTGGGTACACAGAAGAGCTTTACACAGCACACAGAAATTTGACCTTATCTGTGGTTAATTATTTTTAAGGGATAACATGAAATATTGTTCATTTTATTAACCCTCACCTAACTAGAACAATCAGAGTACACTTTCTCTCTGTCATATGTTTAGTGATATTTTTTTACGTAATGTAGGGAGAGGATGAATATTAGATCCTTCACCTAATGTGGCTATATATTAAAGGGAACCTATCACTAAGTAGGTCATTTTTTCATGCTCACACGTTCCCATAGCATCTGGCATATTGATTAGAAATGCTTTTGTTGTGCATCTGAATAATTCCACTGCTTCTTAGTTGTGTCTTTAATATTATTTGCCTCCCTGTCAGCAGCATGTGGTGGGTCCCTGGATTGGAGGGCAGTTAAAACTGCACAAATCATCTTCTCCTCAATGCCTCCTTTCCTCTTTATTTTCCTCCCCCTCCATCAGCCACTGAAATGCACTTTTTCCCCACTTACGTCAACTCACTGCCACAAGCCATTTTCATTTGAACTGTTCCCACCCCCCACCCCCGTTCCCTGGGGCACACCCCACACTATTGACAGTAAGCCCAGTAATGTTAAAGAAACAATTAAAAAGCTATGATATTATTCAGATGCATAAAAAGGCATTGATATAAACATGTCAGAGGCTATTGGAACCTATCATCGTATATCACAAAAATGTCCTTCATGATGACAGGACACTGTGACCCAGAACTTGTTCAAAAAGTTGCATGGAACAGTACACACATTCTTGAATAAAGTTTTTATTTCACACAATCCCTCCATTATACCTGAGTTCCTACTCAAATTCTTATGATCTGCAGAGGGTTCCATTATTGTGCTGCTAATACCCATCTAAAAGTGACCTTTGTTATCTTATTAGTTGGGTTTAAAGATATATAGTTTTTATTTCAGTTATCATTGTGTAAGAGAGTGTACAATAATACCCAATTTGCATACATACAGGATATTTTCTAACTTTATTTAAAGTCTTGCGACTTTACACCAATAAACTAGGGTAGGGTATGAAATATCCTTTCTAGCTTTGCCTCTTTAAAGGACATCTACCACCAGATTTAGCGGTGGTAGACTGTCACCAAAGCAATGCTCGTTACCTTAGGGGTTAAGGGCCAGTGTTTCTCCCATCCTTATACAGGTCCGCTACACAGAATAAAGTACTTTATAAAAATATGATAATGAGCCGAAAGAGCTTGGGCCTTCAGCAGCCGAGTACCTCCTGGCTCTGTATGATGATAAAATATGCACACCTTTCATCTTCATCTTTCTGGCCGGCGGCAAGTGCTGCAGACAGCTGGTGATGTCAAATCTTTGATAGCGCGTGAGCAGTACTCCTTGTGCAGCCTGCCAAGCAGCGCTTGTGGCCGGCCTGAATAATGATTATAAAGGAGGTGTGTATATTTTATCATCGTACGGAACCAGGAGGAGCTCGTCCCCCATACACTTCTATGGCCTCGCGGCGCCGAACGTGAGTGGTACATGTCCTACCTTTTCTCCGAATACGGCGCTGTGTATTCCTATGGAGAGGGGCGGGGGTGAGCTGCGCTCATCCCCTGCTCCTCTCCCTGGCGCTGATG
This sequence comes from Engystomops pustulosus, assembly GCA_019512145.1. Classification (NCBI taxonomy): domain Eukaryota; kingdom Metazoa; phylum Chordata; class Amphibia; order Anura; family Leptodactylidae; genus Engystomops; species Engystomops pustulosus. The sequence continues at coordinate 144,792,286 of CM033642.1, read as the reverse complement.
TATATCACCGTACTACGGTACGGCGGGCATACATTGTGTAAATGTGGCCTAAATATGACTGTAACGGCTTGTATCTCGGGTTCTGTAGCTCACAATCGGATAGATTAGATCACTATATTTAAATATGAAGTTATTATATTGGTTCTAGGGTCTATATAACTAGAGATAGCCTGTCTGAATTGATGCTACTCCTCCAGCCTTTAATAGTGACTGATCTAAGCTAATAAATTACTTCTCTGCTCATTTGTATGGCTTTGGAGGAGGTTTCTCTTATAGGTAAATGGGTGATATTTCACACAAAATCGTATTTCATATCCAACCTGAGGGTGCTCGTAGTTAAGTGAGGTAAATGTTGGTAACATTGTCATTTTAATGAAAGTCAGGCTACTAGGGAATAAAATCTTCTCGGTAAGAAATATCTTTAGCTATCATATATATGGTTGTATGGTTGTAAATGGTTACTAAGAGTAATCACTAGTGATAGTTCTCCTCCTGTTATTGGGGAAATTCCCAGGCAAACACTTTGTCTGACTTTTAGTTCAAATATATATTGGCACTGTTCTGGTGCCAGAGAATAGAACAAAGCACATGGGTGGCATGCAATACATAAATTCTGTATCTGTTTTTAGTAAAAAAAAAATCTTGTACATTAAAAGATTTTTTTTATTTTTCTCTATTTCATGTGAAGCTGGTAGCAGAGCAGAGAGGCTGTCATGTTGCTTTCATTGGAAGTTACAATCTATTGGCTCATCCCTAGACAAGATTAGTTTTATGACATGATGATTATGACATGACAGCTGTTGTGGTGACCTAATTGGTGACATTTTAGTTGCCACACTGTGTTTTCTCATATGAGAAATTATTACTTAGACATTGTGCATTTTACATTTAATTATTCTCAAAATGCCACGATAATCATTACTAGCAAACTCTTATTTTTCTTTTTCAGACATTGAACCCTTCCAAAGGTACAGTGTAAGATTGTATCCATTATATCAAGACTGTATAGGCATGGCCAGAGAAACTGACGCATACTCTAAAGAAGGAGGTAATCAATTCATTTATAAGATCACATTTCTTTCATAAAATATGGATAGTATATATGCAAATGTTTTGATATTCTAAATTTCATGTAAACCCGTTCAGAAATGTGAGTTTACAGGAATTTATAAATTTCAAAAGTGATTATCCCATTTACAGAAGTACTTTCTGTAGTAAACCAGAAATGAAAGTACCTACCGTAAGTTGATTACTGTATATTTTAGCCATCCATATAGTCAAAAAGTGGCTTTAAGATTATTAAAACATGAGCTGTAGCCTATCCTATTTATAAAATCTCATTTACATGATCAATAATATGCAGTGTGTGTGATAAACTATAACCATGCTATAAGGAAGGCCTATCATTTATATTTTATGCTTTCTTTTGAAGCACCAGACTATTCTCCAGAAATTCGATTGTTAACTGTCAGCAAATCGCAAGCTGTGGTGCAATGGGACCCAATTCCTGTGCAAAAAAGCAATGGATTCATTACCAACTACACTGTTTTTTGGACTGACACAAGTGGAAAAGAGAACAGTAAGAATGTCTTCTGATAAGTTAGCAGATGTATGGAAACATTTGCAATGTGTTCTTCACACATATTGAAAAATGCTGGAGTCTCCCACTAACTTCAATGGGGTTCGTTATTCGAGACGAGCACTCGAGCATCGGAAAAAGTTCGACTCGAGTAATGAGCATTTTAGTGCTCACTCATCTCTAGTTACGACAAAAAGATTGGTTATGAGTTTAATACTCAAATTCTTATGAGCTGCCAGGATGGTTCCTTATTGCTGTTAATACCCATCTAAAAGTGACCTTATTCTCTTATAGTTGGGTTTAAAGATACAGGCGGTCCCCAACTTAAGGACACCGACTTACAGACAACCCATAGTTACACGACAAACCCCTCTGACCTTGGTAAAGCTTTCTGAATACATTTACTATAATCCTAGATTGCAATGATAGTGTAAGGTGTCTGTAATGAAGCTTGTATTGATAATCCTTGGTCCCATTACAGCAAAATGTTAAAGTCCAATTGTCAATGGGGCCAAAAAATTTTTGTTCTGGATCTACAATTATATAAAATATACAGTTTCGACTTACCTACAACTTCTACTTAAGAACAAACCTCCGGACCTATCTTGTACGAAACCCCGGGACTGCCTGTATAGCTTTATTTCAGTATAATTGTGTAGAGAGTGTACAATAATACAATAATAACCCAAAATTTGCATAATACAGGAGATTTTCTTACTTATATGTTAAAGTCTTGTGACTTTACACCAATAACTAGGGTAGGGTATGAAATATCCTTTCTAGCTTTGCTCTTAAAGAACATCTACACAGATTAGCTGGGTGTTATAGGACTGTCCCAAAGCATATGCTCGTACTCAGGGGTTAGGCCAGTGTTCTCCATCCTTATACAGGTCCGCTACACAGAATATAAAGGACTTTATTAAAAATATGTGAATAAGAGCCGAAAGAGCTTGGGGCTTCAGCAGCTGCGATCATCCCCCTGCTCCTCTCCCCGGCGCTGATGTATATCACCGTACTACGGTACGGCGGGCATACATTGTGTAAATGTGGCCTAAATATGACTGTAACGGCTTGTATCTCGGGTTCTGTAGCTCACAATAAGATAGATTAGATCACTATATAAATATGACAGTTATTATATGGTTCTAGGGTCTATATAAAAGATAGCCTGTCTGAATTGACGCTTTACTCCTCCAGCCGTTAATAGTGATGATCTAAGCAATTAAATTACTTCTCTGCTGATTTGTATGGCTTTGGAGGAGATTTCTCTTATAGGTAAAATGGGTGAATTCACACAAAATCGTATTTCATATCCAACCTGAGGGTGCTCGTAGTTAAGTGAGGTAAATGTTGGTAAACATTGTCATTTTAATGAAAGCAGGCTACTAGGAATAAAATTTCCCGGAAGACAATCTTTACCTAATCTATATATTGTTGTATGGTTGTAAATGGTACTAAGAGTAATCACTAGTGATGTTTCCCTCCTGTTATTGGGGAAATTCCCAGGCACAACACTTTGTCTGACTTTTAGTCAAATATATATTGGCACTGTTCTGGTGCCAGAGAATAGAACAAAGCACATGGGGTGGCATGCAATACATAAATCTGTAGTCTGTTTTAGTAAAAAAAAAAAAATCTTGTACATAAAAGATTTTTTTCTTTTTCTCTATTTTCATGTGAAAAGCTGGTAGCAGAGCAAAAGGTTGTCATGTTGCTTTCATTGGAATTTACAATCTATGGCTCATCCCTAGACAAGATTAGTTTATGACATGATGATTATGACATGACAGCTGTTGTGGTGACCTAATTGGTGACATTTTAGTTGCCACACTGTGTTTTCTCATATGAGAAATTATTACTTAGACATTGTGCATTTTACATTTAATTATTCTCAAAATGCCACGGATAATCATGCTAGCAAAACTCTTATTTTTTTTTCAGACATTGAACCCTTCCAAAGGTACAGTGTAAGATTGTACCATTATATCAAGACTGTATAGGCATGGCCAGAGAGAAACTGACGCATACTCTAGAGAGGATGGTAATCATTATTTAAGATCACCATTTCTTCATAAAATATGGATAGTATATATGCAAATGTTTTGATATATAAAATTTCATGTAAACCCGTTAGAAATGTGAGTTTCAGGAATTTATAAAACTACAAAAGTGATTATCCCATTTACAGAGTACTTCTGTAAATAAACAGAAATGAAAGTACCTACCGTAAATTGATAACGTATATTTTAGCCATCAATAGTCAAAAAGTGGCTTTAAGATTATTAAAACATGAGCTGTAGCTATCCATTTATAAAATCTCATTTACATGATCAATAATATGCAGTGTGTGTGATAAACCTAAACCATGCTATAAGGAAGGCCTACATTTATATTTTATGCTTTCTTTTGAAGCACCAGACTATTCTCCAGAAATTAGTTGTTACTGTCAGCAAATCGCAAGCGTGGTGCATGGGACCCAATCCTGTGCAAAAAAGCAATGGATTCTTACCAAAACTACACTGTTTTTTGGACTGACACAAGTGGAAAAGAGAACAGTAAGTGTTTCACTGCATTTTCCTCCCACAGCATGGAAACACGTGCCTTGGTGGTAAATTTGAAATGGTGTTATGAGTCTGTCATAATCACTCATCTGCAGTCCCAAAATGTAGGGTTCATTTAATCAAAGATCTATTTGGATATATCCTCCAGTTATTTCCCAGTTTTTATTTTCATATAACAAATTTGATCATGGTGTAGACCATTGCACACCTATTCTGACTTAAACCCTTAAAGGGAACCTGTCACCAGGGACCTCATATTTCACTAAAGACAGATTGTAAAAGCCCATGACACCAGCAGTGCAAATATGCCTTTCTGCCTTTTCTAAACATTTGCATTACAATAAAGTGTGTGTATAACTTACCTTAGCTCCCTGACAAAATCCTGGGATAGCACAGGGGCTGGACTTTGGTTTGGATGCATTTCAAAAAACAACATGTGGCTTGTCTGTGTTACCCACTCCTCAGAGCTTGGCCCCCACCTTTGTGCTCCTGTCTAGCTCCACCTCCTGCTTCTTCTCAGAGGTCACAGTCTGGTCAGCCTGACATCAGTGGGGGAGGAACAGAGCTGTATAGGAGCACAAACATGGAGACAGCCTGCAGCTCAGACAAGTCAAATGTTGTTTTTTGAAATGCATCCAAACCAAAGTCCAGCCTCTGTGACTACCCCAGGATTTTGTCGGGATGCAAGAGTAAGTTATAACACACAATTATATTGTAATGCAAATGTTTAGAAAAGGCAGAAAGGCATATTTGCACTGCAGGTGTCATGGGCTTTTACAATCTGTCTTTAGTGAAAAATGAGGTCCCTGGTGACAGGTTCCCTTTAATGACCAAGAGCAAAAAATCTATGTCTAGGTCGGCATCTAGTTTGTGCACCTGGACGTACATTTTCATCCAGAACTACGTTCACTGTGACAACTTTCAATTATGACAGCAGTGTGGGTGCCCGGCTGTATGCAGCAGTCGGGCTCCTGCAATAGCCATGATCCCAGCTGTTTAATCCTTTAAACCCACACCTGTTTCGGGGGTGGCAACGATCGTCTCTAGGGCAGCCCCCTGCAGCAGCACAATGATAGATTGGACCTGTCAATGTGCGTGTCAGCCTATGCATCTTCATCAACTGACTCTGTGATACACTGCCATACAACAGTATGGCAGTGTATTACTTTCAACAAGCAATCAAATGAATCAAATTAAAAAAAAAGTCCCCTAAAGTGAACACCGTGCTCATCCAACCAAATAAAAAAAGCAATAAAAAGTAATCAGAATGTCGCATTTAAACCACAATGATTCGAATAAAAAATTAAATCTCATTCTGCAAAAAATAAGCCCTAGTACAGGTCAAACAACAAAAAATCTAAATGTTACGCCACAAAAACAAGTGATTTTTCTCTTCAAATGCATTTTTTTTTCTGCAAAATTGTTCAAACATAAAAAAGCTATACAAATGGGATACCGCTGTAATCGTTCTGACCACAGAAAATAAATAACAATATATATGCTGTAAGATGTATAAAACAAAAAATAAAAGTAAAAATTCAGTATCAAAATAGAATTTATTTTTGATTTCCTGCTAAAAAAGTTAATAAAATATTATCTATGGGCCAAAATAGTGTTACTATAGTTTCCATGCCAAATGGGGGTCACGATTTAGGGGTTTCTCTTGTTCTGGTATTTTATAGGCTCAGCAAATGCCATTAGCACCTGAAATTGGTTTCAGCAAAATTTGGCCTCTAAAAGTGTGATGGCGCTCCTTCCCTTCTGCATTCTGTTATGGGCTCATGATGTGGTTTACATCCACATGTGGGATTTTCCCATACCCGAAAGAAATTGCCAAACAAAATATGAGATGTGTTTTCTCATTTGATCCTGCATGAACATGTACATTTTAGAGCTTAATAAACATTTTATTGTGAAAAATTAAAAATTCCATTTATAACTTCCATAAAGAGCTGTGTAACGGCATGTTTCTGCGTAACAAATTGCACTTCACAGTAACGATATTCAATATTCCATGCCGTGTACTAGGAAGCGGGGAAAAAAATTCTGTTAAATTGGTGAAAAACCGCATTTGCGCTGTTTTCTTGTGGGCTTGGATTTTAAGAATTTCACTGTGCGCCCTCACCATGCACCCGCAGCCACGTCATGGGTCGGTAAAGGGTTAAACGGTTAACAAGCTTAACAAGGACTGTTCTGAATAGTTTGAGGACAGGACAGGCAGTACGGGATCGGAGTGAGGAACGGAATCGAGGTCACAACGTGAAATCAGGCTTTCTCTCAGCCATAGAGCACAAAGATCCAGCAGGGGACAAAGGAGGGGGCTGGGAATTTATCAGGGAAGGCGGCCGGTTAGCAGCAATTATCAGCGCGCTGGCCCTTTAAATCTTACAGGGCTGGCGCGTGCACGCCCTAGGAGGAGGGTGCACGCATGACGAGCCGCAGAAGATGCCACTGGAACCTGGCGAGGTGAGTGAGGCAGCGGGCGCAGCACGCCACACAGAGGTACACGGGGGCACCCGTGACATATCCCTGGCCACCTTCCTTCTAAAATCAACTTTGCTAATAAGCCAGAAGGGCTACCCAAGCCCCTCTCTAATCTAAATTTACAGGCTGTTACAGTGTCTCACCCCTTCCTCCCTGCTCCCAGAGCACTTGTGCAGTGAGCACTTCGAAGTGAGTTTTGCCTTTAACAAATTGCTGTTCAAGCCCAGATATGCACAGATATCCAGTGGGCTGGTGAGCTGAAGGGGCCACCTGGGCTGCCCTTGTAAATTCTTTGTTTTATTAAAATTTCTTCTGGCACTTCCTGGGAAGCTATCCAGTGATAATGGTATGAACATTGTGTTAGGTGTTCACATTCACAGGTCCCAACCTCCAGCTTTGCTCTGCCCCACTCCATAATTGCCCTGGATTTCTGTGTCCTCGGACCTCCTAAGCATCTGGCTCCTGCAGAGATAATGGCTGAGTGATATGTACTGGCTTCTGCCAGAAGCAGGCGATTAAACGAACCCAAAGCAAAATATGTCTACATAAAGATAGTTATATTCTTTATTGAAATTGAGTTCTAAAAATAATAACAGACAAACACATAATTAATAAGTCACACTAGATATGAAAAACAGATGGTAGCAAAGGACATAGACTCAGCACCAAGACTGGCAATGAACAAACGCTAGGTGTCAGTGTTGTACCTAGTCAAATGATATGCAACAACTGCATGTCAATAGTCTGCATATGGGGGAGCTAGGAAAACCTGGGCAGAGGAGCAAATCCTAAATGAACTATCCAAAATAGAGATAAATGTAATCCTATCAAAGCAGGGGCGTAACTAGGAGAGGCTGGGCCCCATAGAAGATTTCTTCCCCCCAAAAAATATATACATATTTAGGTAGCATTCACATAAACGTGTGCACACCCGGCTATAACGTGGCAGGCACATGTCTGGCACGCTGGAGAGGTGATAACGGGTCACCCGTCCCTTCTCCATAGAGAATAGAGCCACATGGTCGTTCTTACAGCCATAGAAACGCTCTCTTTCCTTTGAGGCCACAGCTCGAAACAGTGAGTACTCGTTGTGCTCGCCGTATCGAGCCCCTATGAGGGAAGTATATACACGTTCTTTCTACACTCATATATACACACCTTTATATACTTATATAGACACAGAAATTTCTACACTCATATACTCGCACCTACTATATATACATACAAGTATACACACACATTTATGCACTCTGTTACAGTGTATATACAAACTCATAAAGTATATACACACATACTATATAAAAAAATCACACATACTGCATACACATTATATATTATATATATATATATATATATATTAAACACACATACAGTATATACTGACCATATATACACGTACATGCAGTATAAAAACGCCATATACACACATGTGGCATATACATACAGAATATACACACATACGGGAAATACACAGACACATTCAGTATATAGAGCATATACATACATACCATATACACAGCATATGCAAAAACACACATACATCATATATGTACATACATTTAAATGTGCACATATATATGTTTATATAAAAATGTGTGTGTAGAAATACAGTAGATGCATATATACACATATACACAGTATATACATATATACACAGTATATACTCAAGGAAAATACAAACAACACACACAATATATAATCACGAATACAGGCAGCACTCCAAGACGTCCAGACAGGCGGCACTTACAGAAGCATGTCGGATCTTCATTAATATCGCAGCTTACAGTTATGATCACCAGGCACTTGCTCTCTTGTTTGTTTTGCAAAGTTTTAAGCAGACTTTTTTTCATTTGGGAGAGGGGTAGTCTTATACAGTGAGTGTATACCAAATTCTATATTTTTAGGGCAGAAGTTGGGGGTCGTCTTATACGCCCAGTCGTCTTATACGCCGGCATATACGGGTACATATTTAGGTAGCATTCACATAAACGTGTGCGCACCCGGCTATAACGTGGCAGGTACATGTCTGGCACGCTGGAGAGGTGATAACGGGCCACCGTCCCTTCTCCATAGAGAATAGAGCCACATGGTCGTTCTTACAGCCATAGATACGCTCTCTTTCTTTTGCGGCCACAGCTCGAAACAGTAAGTACTCGTTGTGCTCGCCGTACCGAGCCCCTATGAGGGAAGTATATACGGCAGCAAATTTGCAGCCAGATATACGACCCTCACACGTTCTTTCTACACTCATATATACACACCTTTATATACTTATATACATACAGAAATTTCTACACTCATATACTCGCACCTACTGTATATACATACAAGTATACACACACATTTATGCACTCTGTTACAGTGTATATACAAACTCATAAAGTATATACACACATACTATATAAAAAAATCACACATACTGCATACACATTATATATTATATATATATATATATATATATTAAACACACATACAGTATATACTGCAGACAAAACACATAATTAATAAGTCACACTAGATATGAAAAACAGATGGTAGCAAAGGACATAGACTCAGCACCAAGACTGGCAATGAACAAACGCTAGGTGTCAGTGTTGTACCTAGTCAATGATAGCAACAACTGCATGTCAATGGTCTGCAAATGGGGGAGCTAGGAAAACCTGGCAGAGGAGCAAATCCTAAATGAACTATCCAAAATAGAGATAAATGTAATCCTATCAAAGAGGGGCGTAACTAGGAGAGGCTGGGCCCCAGAGAGATTTCTCATGGGGCCCCCTTCCCCCCCAAAAATATATACTGAATCTAGGCGTATAAGACTACTTTTTAACCCTTAAATAATGGCTACAGTGGGGGGCTCGTTTATACGCCGGATATATAGGGGGCCGCACTGTGTGAGGTGTTTTTTTTCCCCGTCAGCGCGCAGAGAGCCGCTTCCTGGGACCGCCGCGCATACGCGGCAGTCTGCCTCTCACGTCATTAGAAGAGGCTTAGATGCGCTGACGGGGCGGCGCGCTGTATGCTAATTGCAGCCGCCCTGTCCAGCGGTCGGCGTCACAGAGCTGGGGGTCACAGGCGGCACTTACAGAAGCATGTCGGATCTTCATTAATATCGCAGCTTACAGTTATGATCACCAGGCAATTGCTCTCTTGTTTGTTTTGCAAAGTTTAAGCAGACTTTTTTTTCAGTGGAGAGGGGTAGTCTTATACAGTGAGTGTATACCAAATTCTATATTTTTAGGGCAGAAGTTGGGGGTCGTCTTATACGCCAGTGTCTTATCGCCGGCATATACGGGTACTATTTAGGTAGCATTCACATAAACGTGTGCGCACCCGGCTAAAACGTGGCAGGTACATGTCTGGCACGCTGGAGAGGTGATAACGGGCCACCGTCCCTTCTCCATAGAGAATAGAGCCACATGGTCGTTCTTACAGCCATAGATACGCTTCTTTCTTTTGCGGCCACAGACTCGAAACAGTAAGTACTCGTTGTGCTCGCCGTACCGAGCCCCTATGGGAAGTGATATACGGCAGCAAAAATTGCAGCCAGATATACGACCCTCACACGTTCTTTCTACACTCATATATACACACCTTTATATACTTTATACATACAGAAATTTCTACACTCATATACTCGCACCTACTGTATATACATACAAGTATACACACACATTTATGCACTCTGTTACAGTGTATATACAAACTCATAAAGTATATACACACATACTATATAAAAAAATCACACATACTGCATACACATTATATATTATATATATATATATATATATATTAAACACACATACAGTATATACTGACCATATATACACGTACATGCAGTATAAAAACGCCATATACACACAAGCGGCATATACATACAGAATATACACACATGCAGCATGTACACACACATACGGGAAATACACAGACACATTCAGTATATAGAGCATATACATACATACCATATACACAGCATATGCAAAAACACACATACATCATATATGTACATATACAGGCAGTCCCCGGGTTACATACAAGATAGGGTCGGTAGGTTTGTTCTTAAGTTGAATTTGTATGTAAGTCGGAACTGTATATTTTATCATTGTAATCCCAGCAAGAACTTTTTTGGTCTCTGTGGCAATTGGATTTTAAAAATGTTGGGTTGTCATATTAACACTAAAGCTTCATTACAGACACCTGTGATAACTGTTTCAGCTGATCATTGCAGCCTAGGACTAAAGCACAATAAATTACCAATATCCAGAGGTCCGTTTGTAACTAGGGGTCGTATGTAAGTTGAGTGTTCTTAAGTAGGGGACTGCCTGTATTTAAATGTGCACATATATATGTTTATATAAAAATGTGTGTGTAGAAATACAGTAGATTCATATAAACACATATACACAGTATATACTCAAGGAAAATACAAACAACACACACAATATATAATCACGAATACAGGCAGCACTCCAAGACGTCCAGTATTAGGTGAAAAAAATGTTCTTTTTTTATTCCATGTTTGAAAAAGGCTCCTAGCGAGCCGAAATGTCGATGTACTTTGTTGTACTTTTTAATGCTTTTGGAATGATTTGAAGAACCTAGAATATAAGACATTTTCAGTTGTTTCACACTTTTTTGTTAAGTATATAATTCCTATGTTAATTCAAAGTTTTGATGCCTTCAGAGTGAATCTACAATTTTTATAGTCATGAAAATACAGAAAACTCTTTGAATGAGAAGTTGTGGTTGTGTCCAAACTTTTGGTCTGTACTATATATATCTACATATTATGGGTTATTTATTGTTCCTTGTGGAAATGTATAAAATTTTATACTAATATTTTACATTGTTTTAGGCTCAACTGTAAATGGCTCAACAGCAACATATAACATCACAGACTTGATCCCATCAACCACATATCAAGTGTTTCTTATGAGTTCAACATCTGGAGGTAGTGTGAATGGGACTGCACTGATGCTTCATACTGCTAATTTAGGTAAGTAAGATGTTGAAAGAATTTGCACCCTTGACTACTACGATTATCCTACAATTTAGAAAGAGACAGATCTGACCTCATGCTCCTATCCATGCTTCTATTCGCTAATTGTTCAGCGAATGCGTTGCGGAAGAAATTGTATTATTCATACAATGTGTTTACATTATTCATTTATCCACTATCCAGATAATGAAGACATCAATATGTTGCTCCTGATTTTCCTTCTATTTGGATTATTTATTATTGTTTCCATGATAACCTGCATCCTAAAACATGACAGGTAAATCCAGGAATTTCTAAAACAATAATTTTAAGAAGTTATTTGATCTGTTTTGTCTGCACACTAGTGATAGTGATATTTGATGTAAGGGAATGTAATAATTTTAAGGTTTTATTAACAGTTAAATCATGCAATACTAAAAACGCTCTGTTTAAAGTTTACTTCTGTTTTTTTGTGTGTCCTGTAAGCTTACTAAATATGGTATCTCTTGCTTTCTTTTACAATAACAGGGTTAAAAGTCGGTTCTGGCCTGTTGTCCCAGATCCTGCCAACAGTCAAATGGGAAAGTTGACCGCCTTCTTAAAAGAGGTGAGATCATCAATTTTGTTCCAGTACTTTACAATTAAATGTTAAAGCGGTATTCCAGGAATCAGCATAATTCAAATACAAATGAGTCAGTAAAATATAAGCAAATATAATTAGTTGTTTCAAATTGTGCTCCCCTTAGCAGAAATTGCTGTGACACACTGTATTGGAGAATTAAAATGCTATCGACCCTTTAATCAGTCCGTGGCGACCATCTGGTTATAACTTTACCTACTTTAGAGAGGCTATAAATTTTGTGAATCATAAATCAACTATTTAGCTCCATTTTGTCCTAATGATATTGAGTTTTGTTATATCATTTATTTAATATCATTATGGGTTTATGTATCAGATGTTCATAATCCCGACGTATACCCTTTAAATTTCACGATACGTAATTATTAAACACAATACTATATAAAAGATCCAATCTTCAGTGTGGTATGCAGTCTTCAATATTTAAAAAATATGATCCTTCAAATCTGATTGAATCAATCTCTCAATTTCACTACTGTTTTTTTTAACTTTTGAAAACTCTTCAGAAAATTTCTACATGTAGTCCCAATGTTATGCAACTTCATACGGCTTTTTTTTGAGCTCCTTTGAGAAAATCAACCAGTGGAGTCAATAAGAACCATGAATGTTCCTAATACCCCACCCCCCACTTTCTCGCAACCTCCATGCCAAGTGGAGCGTGGAGGGGCAAGAAGGGGGGTGCCCAGCAACAGAGTGGGCCAGTGCGGGGCAGGACGCACAACCTATAGCCTTCTCCAGGAACAGGCACAGGCTATAGCACATTTTGTGCCTCATGATAGATCTCTTACACATCTAGGATGGGCGGGGGGAACATCTTGTTTACATTCAAATTGTAGATATGTTTCAAGTAACTAATGTTTTTTTTTTTTGTAGACACCCAATGACTTTTAAACCTGTGACATTTCTCAAATTATCACAAGTGAACTCAACATAATGGAAGGGTGTCAAATGAAGAATGTACCCTGGAAATAAAATCAATGATACCCTTTTTGATGATTATGGACATGCATACAATAAACAAATCTCACCTGAAGAAGATCCAAATAAGTCAAGGTATTTATGTCAACGTTGACACTGTCCAGTATGCCAAGGTGATCACAGGGGGTTACCGTGAACAGAGTCCTCCAACTTCAGTCTATGTGAGATCGGACTCCACACAACCTCTTATCTGTGATGTACACCCAGCCCCAGAATTTGAGAACACATGGTTTCATTCAAACCATGAAGACAGTGTATTTATGGAGAGGTGATGAAAATATGCAGGACTTTCCTCTTCTAAATGCTTTGCAGCTCCACCGGATTGAGGTTCATTCAACTTGCTTCATAAACCAGGCAACATATTTGGTAATATACTTGATATGCACACACCAGCTGCATTTTTCAAAAGTCGGTTCTGGCCTGTTGTCCCAGATCCTGCCAACAGTCAAATGGGAAAGTTGACCGCCTTCTTAAAAGAGGTGAGATCATCAATTTTGTTCCAGTACTTTACAAATAAATGTTATAGCGGTATTCCAGGAATCAGCATAATTCAAATACAAATGAGTCAGTAAAATATAAGCAAATATGTAATTAGTTGTTATTCAAATTGTGCATCCCTTAGCAGAAAATTGCTGTTGACATACACTGTATTGGAGAATTAAAATGCTACTGACCATCTTGGTTATAACTTTACCCACTTTAGAGAGGCTATAAAGTTTTGTGAATCATAAAATCAAACTATTTAAGCTCCATTTTGTACCTAATGACATTGAGTTTTGTTATATTCATTTATTTATATCATTATGGGTTTATGTATCAGATGTTCATAATCCCGGAATACCCCTTTAAATCTTCACGATACAGTAATTATTAAACACAATACTATAAAAGATCCAATCTTCAGTGTGGGTATGCAGTCTTCAATATTTAAAAAATATGATCCTTCAAAATCTGATTTGAATCAATCTCTCAATTTTCACTACTGTTTTTTTTAACTTTTGAAAAACTCTTCAGAAAGCAATTTCTACTGGAGTCCCAATGTTATGCAACTTCATGCGGCTTTTTTTGAGCTCCTGTGAGAAAATCACCAGTGGAGTCAATAAGAACCATGAATTGTTCCTAATACCCCACCCCCCACTTTCTCGCAACCTCCATGCCAAGTGGAGCGTGGAGGGGCAAGAAGGGGGGCGTGCCCAGCAACAGAGTGGGCCAGTGCGGGGCAGGACGCACAACCTATAGCCTTCTCCAGGAACAGGCACAGGCTATAGCACATTTTGTGCCTCATGATAGATCTCTTACACATCTAGGATGGGCGGGGGGAACATCTTGTTAACATTCAAATTGTAGATATGTTTCAAGTAACTAATGTTTTTTTTTTTTTTTGTAGACACCCAAGATGACTTTTAAAACCTGTGACATTTCTCAAATTATCACAAGTGAACTCAACATAATGGAAGGGTGTCAAATGAAGAATGTACCCTTGGGAAATAAAATCAATGATACCCTTTTTGATGATTATGGACATGCATACAATAAACAAATCTCACCTGAAGAAGATCCAAATAAGTCAAGGTATTATGTCAACGTTGACACTGTCCAGTATGCCAAGGTGATCACAGGGGGTTACCGTGAACAGAGTCCTCCAACTTCAGTCTATGTGAGATCGGACTCCACACAACCTCTTATCTGTGATGTATCACCCAGCCCCCAGAATTATGAGAACACATGGTTTCATTTCAATAACCATGAAGACAGTGTATTTATGGTAGAGGGTGAAAATATGCAGGACTTTCCTCTTCTAAATGCTTTGCAGCTCCACCAAGATTGAGGTTCATTCAACTTGCTTCATAAACCAGGCAACATATTTGGTAATATACTTGATATGCACACAACCAGCTGCATTTTTCCCAAATCATATAAAGTAAGAACTGTTTTACACCACAGCATGGACAAGCATTTTCTCAGTTATTCTAACATTAAGGTGCACACCTTCTAACTAATGAACTAAAGTTCATATTATTGTATAAAAGTGGCCACATTAAATGAAGGACAATCTAATGTATATGCGGATGTTCTGATTCTCCCGTGTCAGCAGATGTCAAGGGAAAGAAGGGGCTTAGATGCTGGATTTTAACATGGTGAGGTATCTGATTAGGATACCATGCACACTTGTGTGCATATGTATGGGGGAGTCAAAAGCAAACAGTGTTGCTTGTTAAGTTGCTTGTTCAGCATGTGGAATAATAATTGATGACATCATCAATTTTCCAAATAAATATATTTCTAAGGCTGCTTTCACACAATAGTGTGTAGCGCATAGAGCGCATAGAGATGAGTTTCCACCTCAAAGCCTGCACACCTGCACAGGATGGGAGTCCTTCTATTATACAGAAATATGATGCAAGGACTTCCCGTCCAGTAGAACGGTAGTTCTGCCAAATGAATTCCAGCCTCTAGATATGCAAAGCTGGTACAGACATTCATAAACAGACTTGATGGTGCCATTGCAGCTAAAGGTGATCCTACAAAGTATTGAGGGGCGAAATACATATCATATCACACTTTTATTTTTTTCAATTGTGAGAGCATGTATGATTTTCTTTACACTTTACAAATCCTTGATACTCTGTATCTATGTGTATCCCATAAATATCAGTAAAAAATTAAAGGAAATCTACCATCAAAATCTAGCATGATACACTAGGAACACATATTCATAGATCCAGACACTGTGACAGTGGTAATATTCTTATATTTGTTATCTATGGCTTCCTTCCTTCTAAATACACTTTTAGAATTATGAGCCCCTCAGTGCTGCAGCTTCACAGGCTGTTACAATGAACAGAACATATCTCACCTTCTCCCTGCTCTTTCCATCCTTCATCTGCCTGTGTAATCTAACAGCAGCCGAAAGTGTTGGGGGACGGGAGACCTGCCCGGCTCATTGGAAGAACCCTTCTGGCTAATTAGCATAATTTTAAAAGTAGATGGTACCTGGTGGATGGTAGATTTTCTTTAAAGCTTGTGGCTGTAACAATCAAACCTTAGAACTTAGGAACCAAGAGGTCTGAATCCTTTTTGCAACCCTGCATATGTATGAATATGTTTGGATATGTTCAGTCTTCTGCACAATAAATGCGAACAGTGCACAATTCCTATGGATTACATTGTTTCATCTTTATCAACCCTTTGTATTATTGTCAACAGCTTGTCTCAGTTCTATTGTGCACTTTATTCCTTTATAATATCTGTATTGCCTATAAGTTAAATAAGTGATATTCGTAGTAGTAGTTGTTATGTTGTAAGTAATTTTACAGTAAGTGGGTTTTTTTTACATTTTATATTGCATTTCAAATCTACTGTATAAGCTAAAGTATATATCACTAATATGAATGTGAAGTATATTTACAGAAATAAAATTATTTGGGTTATATGAGAAATCTTTTTAATTTTAGTTGTTTAATGTAATTTATTTTATTGAAAATCAGACCTTGTTAGCAGATAAGACTAAAATGCATGCTATATTTGTTGTCCAACTGCCAAATATGTTTAATTTAAAAGGATAACGTTGAAAGGGATGCAAACGTATATATTGCATTAGTGTCAGGATTCAGGGTTAGTGGACCCACTGTACCACTGCGGACGATGACATAAGCTGACACCTGGGAGCGGCATATAAGTGGCACCTGGTTTTGGCCAGACCCCACTGCAAAGCAGGGTGGACTTGCTGCGTCATTCTACCACCAAGTCTCTCCACAGGCATGACTTTGAAGTACAGAGTCATGAGGCAGAATAGTGGTCGAGACAGCGCGGCAGGGCAGGATCAACGTCAGAGGCTGAGCTGGAGGTTAGGCCAGGGAGCAAAGGAATATAGTCAGAAACAGAACCTGGTTCACAAAGGGAATTCAGTAAACAATCGCTAGGCATAGGGAACAAGCTTTTTCTCAGGCACAAGGCACAAAGATCCGGCGGGGCATGATGGAAGAGGCTGGCTATTTATTAGATGGCTAGGTGCCAATTAGTGGTGCGCTGGCACTTTCAATCTCGAGAAGCCGATGAACATGTGCCCTAGGATGCGAGGACACGAGCGCTGGATCGAGGACAGGTGAGTGAGTGGGCACAGAGATGCACACGGTGCGCCTGCGACCCGAGAGGAGGGTATATATCATTCATGTGTGGTTTTGTGTATAAAAACATTTAAAAAACCACACTAAATCCATGGAAAGATTTTTCTCTAAAGGTAGTATTTTTGGCATATAGGGCTTCTACACATATTTTGGAATTGCCCCAGTCTGAACATTTTTGAAACACTGTCAGATGGATTATTGCTCTGGTCTTCATAATCCCCCTGTCCAATTCCCAATACCATTAGATCATTATACTGCGCTTCCAAAACACTAGAAGGGGGGTGTCCTAAAGGGGTCCCCACATATGGACTTTTGTGTGCAGAGGGTGTATTACTCTTTTAATACTCTTTTGAATGCTCGGGTAAAGATGCTGTCTATATATCTGTCATGTATTTGTCTAGTTATCTATCTCCTATAATTTGTCTATTTCCTGTATTTATATCTATCTTTTGTATATTTATATATCTTCTATTTATGTATTTGCCTATCTATCTCCTATCTATTATGTATCATAGAAGTTTGAAGAAAACGTGCAGCACTCTGTTTGTGGTAAAAAATGAATGTGGTCCTTTTATTCCATCACATATAACAATAGCGACATTTCGGCTCAAGAGACCCTTTTTCGACTTTTTCTTGAGCCGAAACATCGCTATTGTTATATGTGATGGAATAAAAGGACCACATTCATTTTTTACCACAAACGGTGTGCTGCACGTTTTCTTCACACTTCTATTTGTAGGACTTAAGGCCCAGTCCTGTGTTGCCTGCACCCACCTGTTCAAGACGTCTTGTGTGCTGCTTGTATTTTCCTATCGTAATATGTATCATATCTATGTCCTATCTAGCTATCTATCCAACTATGAATCAAACTTTGATCTCTCTTCTACTGTATCTATATATCTCTCATATCTATCTATATTCTATCATCTATCTATCCATCTAGCTATCTATACTTAATATAATCTACTTTATATTTATGTATCTAAAAATCTATGTAAAAATCTATATCATATTTTATTTTTATCTTCTATCATCAATCTACCTATCATCTATCTCCTATAAAATCCCCTACTGTCCCATATTACAGATACTTACCATGCTACTGTGTGTAAACTACAATGTGTTATTATTGTGCAGAGCTAAAGTGAGCATCTTATCGAATGTGACTGTTCATAGTTTTATTTTGGGGTCCCATTTTAAGTTTTGCCCAGGGCCCATTTTGTCTAAAACCGGCCCTGACAATACATATATCAATGGAGCATTTGATTTCTATGGAAGGCTTTAGAAACTAGCCCTTTTACAGGCCCCTCAGGAATGGATAGACATTTGTTATTCCTCTCTCTTCTTTGGTTATGAAAAGCTATGCATACTATTCATCTACGCAATAGTGGATGTAGTGAGTGCTATATGAATAGAAAAACTACACATTTAGAAAGAGTAAGAGTAGTGGCCATATGCAGACTTGTCTTTTCTATCAGTTATATAGCAATGTCACCCTAATCCTGATTAGGGATTGAACAGAGGATGAAGCGAGTTCTATAGGAATAGAAATACCACTGCCCCTATTGTAACCTACACGGGTCCTGACCAATAGTGTCATTCAGGTTCCATAACAATGTTTAGCTGACATCAATTGTGGCTACATCTTACTCAAAAGAGTAAAAACTAGATGATCTGAAAAAAAAATGCATTTGCAATACAGTATCTATTGTTTTATGTATATGTTCATCATATATATGTGTGTGTATAGATACTTACCTTTTAGGAGTAATTTATTAAAAGTTAACTTTTAGGGGATATTTCTCATACACCGGCGCCTGATAGCCCCGCCGCTGCATTTTCGCAGCGTGATACATCAAGAGGCTTCAGCAGAGCAGCCGGAGTATCAGGGCCAGGAGGAGGCGGGATCAGCAACTGCTACATCCTTACATGATGTCTGCACTAGTCATGTGAGGAGGTAGCTCTGCCCCTTAGCTGGCCCCTCCCCCTCCGTGAGTTCGTTGGAGCCCGGGAGAAGAAATTACTTATGTGGGGGAAAGAGGGAAGGTAAGAAACTATTTTTTTAATACCAGGGTAGAGAAGGGAGCTACAATGTGAAATGTACAGAATGGAAGGCCATTATAAGTTGGTGATACATCGCTAAGTGGGGGACCAAAAGGGAACATTGTAAGGGACCACCAGCAAAAGGCATGTGGGGGGTGTAGAGCAAAATGAAAGTAAAGTAATTGGGAGGTGTGGGTTAACCTCTAGTCAACATTCACTATTATGCAACACCATAGGCACTGTCCGACCGTCCAGGTCTTCCCTCACTGCCCCGCTTTGTCCCGCCTCTTCCTGGTCCATTATAGCTGCAGAGGCATCGAAGCTAGCGGGAGGCCGGATCAGTTCCCTGCTACCTCCTCACGTATCTGCTTCTCTTTAGCAGACATGTCACATTCAGAGCCCCAGCAGAAGAGGAAGCAGGACTACTGTAGGGAGAGAAGGGAAGATAAGTAATAAGTAACAGTAAGAGGAGGATGAAGGAACCCAGGCTACAAGAAGAGGAGGATGGAGGACAAGGAGCCACAGTTAGAGGAGATTGGAGGACAGGTTGCCACAGTCAGAGGAGGATGGAGGACAGCGGGTAACAGAATAAGGAGGAGGGAGGACAGGGGGCCAGAGCAAGAGGAAGATGGAGGACAGGGGCCACTGTAGGAGGAGAATGGAGGAAGCTGGCCACAGTAAGAGGAGGATGGTGGACAGAGGCCACAATATGAGGAATATGTAAGACAGAGGCCACAATATGAGGAGGGTGGAGACAGGAGGCCAAACTATGAGGATGATGGAGGACAGGAGGCCACAGTATGAGGAGGATAGAGAATAGGGGACCACAATATGACTACAACCCCTTCATTGTGTAGTTTAATGAAATCTCTCTGCTCCTCTCATACTTCTTTCAAGCATGTTTTGTCTGAAGCATTGAAAGGCAGCACAAAGATTCCTCATTCTGTGGCAGTCCACAACAGGGATGAGGGAGGGGCCCAGGAAGATGCTGCAACAGGAAGAGCAGAGCTGAGAAGTGTGCAACTTCCAAATGGTTCCTGACTGTCTCATGCAACACTCTAGCTTCCTCCTCCATTGAATTCATCTATAAATTTAAAAATTTAAAGTCTGAACTACAGTGGTTTTACTAGATGAGCAGGGGGCCTGCTGTCTACAAGAGGTACATACCATCTTATTGTATATATTTATGATAAATCTAGCAAAAACTGCCAGAAATTCAAAAATAAAAGTAAAGGTTCCATCTTAACCCTGTCTTGTATTCCACAAATTCCGCCCTTTACACCATTTCCCTCACTAGGACACTTCCAATCGAAGTGGGCGTGAAGGGGGCATGCCTGGCACCAGAGTGTGTTGGTGTGGAGCGTTTCTGCCCCGCGCCTGTGCACTACCTATTGCCGGCACCAGGAGGGACAATTCTAAGCCTGGCAGGACCTTGTGCAGAACTGCCCTACTACTAGAAAATTGCAGCTGTTTTGATTAAATTGGGTTAATATTTCTAAAGAGCTTCACACAGGCGTAATCAGTGCCTATAATGTAGACCATATAATTGCTTAATAGCACTGCTCTGGGAGCTGTGATATCTGTGATATCTCCCTTCCTGCCCACAACGCCTTCAGGTTTTATAGATGACTATGATGCTAGGACTCATAGGGGCACATTTACTTACATTGCCGCAGGAGTTCACTGAAAGTGTATTGTCCATCTGTAATACAGTGTGCAGTGATTCACTAAGATTGGGCGCCAGAAATCATGAATTTGTTGCTTCCCCGCTCAGGTCTGACAGAGTTCACCATCTTTTTTGTTGCTGGGAGATTGTCCTGCGCTTCTCCTCACTCCCCCCGGTTTTTCCCCCCTCATCTTGGTCCTGTACATAGTGCTGCAGAGCAGCCGAAGAATCGGAACCAGGAGGAAGTGATATCAACCCCTGCTACCTTCTCACATGATGTCTAAAACCCCTCATCTGAGTTAGTCAGAGAGACTGCTGTGGGGGAGCACGGGAAGGTAAGTCACAGGTTTTCTTTTTTGGTTATTAACCACAGGGGGCCACAGGAAGAGGAGGATAGAGTACAGGGGACCAAAGAAGGAGGCGGAAGGAGAGGGGGTCACATGAGGATGATGGAGCACAGGAGGCCTCAGGAGGTGGCTGAAGGGAAGGAGGCTACAGGAGAAGGCTGGAAAACACGGTGCCACAGGAGGAGGCTGGAGGACAGAAGGGGACACTAGGGGCTGGTGGAAAGGAGGCCATAGGAGGAGGCTGGAGGACAGGAGGAGGATAGAGGACACAAGGTCAAAGGAGGAGGCTGGAGGACAAGAGACCATGGGAGGAGGCTGGAAAACAGGGGGCCACAGGAGGAGGCTGGAGGACAGAAGAGGACACTAGGGGCTGGTGGAAAGGAGGCCATAGGAGGAGGCTGGAGGACAGGAGGAGGATAGAGGACACAAGGGCAAAGGAGGAGGCTGGAGGACAAGAGACCATGGGAGGAGGCTGGAAAAAAGGGGGCCACAGAAGGAGGCTGGAGGACAGAAGAGGACACTAGGGGCTGGTGGAAAGGAGGCCATAGGAGGAGGCTGGAGGACAGGAGGAGGATAAAGGACACAAGGCCAAAGGAGGAGGCTAGAGGACAGGAGACCAAGGGAGGAGGCTGGAGGAAAGGAGGAGGCTGCAAGGCCAGGGCGCCACAGGAGGCTTGAGAACAAGAGGCCACAGGAGGAGGCTGGAGGACAGGGGGCCACATGAGGAGGACAGGAGGCTACAGGAGGAGGCTTAAGTACAAGAGGCCACAGGAGGAGACTGGAGCACAGGGGGGCACATGAGGAGGACAGGAGGAGGCTGGAGGACAGGAGGCTACAGGATGAGGCTGGAGTACATAAGGAGGCTGGAAGACAGGAGACCACAAGAGGAGGCTGGATGAGGAGGAGGCCACAGGTAGAGCATCCTGGAGGACAGGAGGACACAATATGAGAGATGATTGAGGACAGGACAGGAGGATAAAATAAAGAAGGATTTTATATGTTGCAGAGTTGCATTAGGAGGGTATTATATGGGTCAATAAGGGTGTTGGTAACAGTAATGGGGCATTATACTATGTGGGGGCCATTCCGGTTGATATTGAAGTATGCTTGTGGGTGGGACAATAGGCGTGGTTTAGAAAAAGGCGAAGGGGCTTTTTGTCCTTCTTTCTCTCACCCAAAAGTTGTGAGGTATCCATGAGATCCATATAAAACACAATGACACACTCAAGCTCTGCTATATCTCAGTTATAACACACACAGGGGGAGATTTATCACTGCTTGTCACTCTGGTCAGAGGCTAGAGGAAGCGCTGCCCAGCACGAAACGACCCGTCGCCTTGCCGCATGTCGGCGTCCTGTACCACCTGTGTTGTCTACAATAAACTTTGAAGCGTTCCTGGTGAGTGCCGCGATTTTCTTTTGTATACCTACCTGAGACTATCTTGCCTCTTTGCTGAGCACCACCTGCGGCTTCACATTACTGCAACGAATGCCACACGTAACTCCAGCTGAACTGTGGTCCAATTGCGCATGGAATCACGAGGTCAATGAGAGTAGTGCCAGAGCCACTTTCTTCTTATTTGGTGACGCACCTGATATGATCACATGACTTATGACGTTGTCCATATACAGTATATGGAGTGTTGGATTTATCACATTGCTTGAAAAAGGATCCTGAATAGGGTCTGAAACGTTGCACTTGGGCTAATAAAGCTCCCATCCGTTTGTTCACATTCAATTTGGAGTGCAGTCTCTTTTTTCTGTCGACAATTAAGATTGCGAATACGCTACCTCCACACCATGTGGGCTTGGGGGGGGAAGGGCGTAGTGGGGCACGACGGACGGTAGAGGGGGCGGGTGTGTTCTTTCCACCTGTGTCTTTTTGAGAAACCAGTGGACTATTGTTAGCTGGACCTATGATACGCTGATGCAGGAGCGCCGGCGTACAATAAATCTCCCCCACTGAGTCAGCTCTGCTATATCTCAGCTATCACACACACAGTCAGCTCTGCTATACATCCTTCACCTGCTATAAAGATCTTGTCTGTAGTTTGTACAGTAAGTCTTTGCATGCTGCTTCCCAGCAGGAAGTGTCTGTGTGTAGGCTGGTCTTGTAATGCAGGGGGAAAGGACTGGATGCAGAGAGCACACTGCATTGTGCAGACAGAAGAAGCTATTCATGATAAGAATCTGCCCTTCTCATTAGTGAGATTTACGGTCCCAGGGCAACCAAAATTGTGTACACCAGGACTGATAGAGACAGGTTGTACTTATATCTGTGAAATGCTGTATTTTTTTTTAATAGTGAATGAGAGAATGCGTTTTGTTATCCTGAGTATATATAAGAATCTTGTTTTCATTGCTATAAACCTTTGAGGGCTATGTTTTACTATGCTTGCAGGTGGGGCAATGGACATGATTTACAAAAAAAGTGGACAGACTTTTTGTCCCTTTCTCTCTAGCCCAAAAGCTGGGAGGTATCTGCATCATGTGAAAGGGGAGTTTGTCAAAAGTATCTGAGAGCAAAACTGCTTTAACTTAGCACATGGCAACCAATCACAGCTCAGATAGCGCTTTATAAAATTAAAGCTGAGCTCTGATTGGTTGACATGAGCAAATAGAACAGTTCTTCTTTCAGTTTTGATTAATAGGGTCCAATGAGTTTTCCCTTTGTGGTTTTACGACCTTTACATTATGGAAAACTGCGTATCCATTACTGCCCAGACCGATGTATATGTATGTTAGAAACATTGCGGACCAGAAGACGCCTTCCAGTAATCCTTGACCTGCAAGTTAACGCTGCATATGTATGCATTGCCCTAAGTAAGCAGCGAGTAATGTATAAGATTTTCCAGACTCCGCCTCTTCCGTATCAGCGCTCGATTGCTCCAGCCTTGACAACATGTCTGCGCCCTTGTGAGTCCTGTCAGTGACCGGCGGCTAGAGATGTTTGCGCTACGGACGGCCGTGTTGGATGTCTTGGGCCGGGCTGTCAGGTCAGGGCCCAGCCTGGTGTCAGCGGGAAGACAAGCAGCCGGCTGTCAGACATGCTTCGGCGAGACGAGGACGCTGGCGGCAAGTGAGTGTAATCCTAATATAACAGTGTGTGCCACACACGACTTCAGCTTGGGAGTTCTCTCGTATCGGACATGAAATAGACACGTGACATTGGGAATTCAGTATATATCCCCTAGCTTCCAATGTAATTCTGTAATCATTCCTTAGCTCCCTATATAATATTGCATTCACATGTGATTTTTGACCATTGCTGAATTAAATTCAAAATTTCAGAATTATTTCCAAAGTGTTAAAGAAGGCAGTAAATGCATAAATAAAATGTTCAGCGTTTAGTTGAGTCTGGTCCTGGAGTGTGGACGTCCCCTCATTTGTGGTTTGATTATTACTGTGACCTGCTCACAAATGTCATGTGAAGGACCCTATAGCCTGTGGCTGCTATTGTCATGTGACCACAGATGGGATGTCATCACTTCAGCACCAGGTGAGTAATGATCTTAGATGGTACTTTCACACATTGTCATACAAACATTGTTGGAAAAAAGTGAACTGTATAAACATCTTTCCGTTAGGGATTTATGAACCACAGCAAATAAATTTCAAGTCACTTATTAATGAGGTTCATGGTGAAAATATCAACCTTTGCAATACAAAGGCTGAGCTCTGCCCTCTTGCCGCAACAAAACTGCATTCGTTACACATTGTATTCATTATAACCCTATGTAGAGGGGTAATATAAATAGGAAAATAACAAAGAAAAACTAGTGGCATTAAACGAGAGAATAGCTATAATACTTTATTAATATATTAAAAAGTCAAGAGGTAATAACTTTATAAATATTTTTGCATAATAAGCCATCATAAAGCTCTGTACACAGAAAAATAAAAAAGTTATTGATTTTTGAAAGTGGGAAGCAATAAACAGAAAGTAATCAGTGGTTAGGGGGTAAAATGCCTCCTATACCACATAATAAAAAGTTTAAAAATTCTCTGTGATAAAGTTTGTGGTACCTGAGGCAACATTCACACGTGGCATTTTGGTTGCGTTTGGAAACTCAATCCAAAGGCTCCACTCGTGATAACATATTTTGGTTACATTGTGTTTCCAACACGTGAACTGAACGCGAAACAATCTTACCTCAACGTGCGATCACAGATGGAGCCTATTGAGTTTCAAAACGCAACCAAAATGCCACGTGTGAATGCAGCCTCAGGGGCTCTACAAATGTCATGGCACCTGAAAACTATCCTGCACTACAAAAGCTCAATTGTGCTCCTTCCCTTCCGCGCTTCGCCATGTGCCCTGACAGTGGGTTATATCCACATATGGGGGGTCCTCTAACTCTGAAAAAAAAAAGCGCAATATATTCCTAGATGCATTTTCTACTTTTATTTAGTTTATGTGGGTAAATTTTGCAGCTAAATATATAAATGATAAATATTAGTGAATTCCAAATCAAACCTTCATTTTGTTTGCAGTTTTATAAAATACAGAAAGGGTTAACAAGCTTTCTACCTGCAGTTTTGAATATTTTGAGGCGTTAAGTTAATAAAACGGGTGATATGCGAGTTGTTTCTATTAACAGATCTTCCAAAACTGCTATATAAATTAAATGGTCCCTCAATACAATAACTCGGAAACATTATTGGGCCCGCTCGGTGAACTGGATCTACAATTATAAAATATACAGTTTCGACTTACATACAAATTCAACTTAAGAACAAACCTCCCGACCCTATCTTGGAGTTTAAACATTTTTTTCTGTAATGGGACCAAGGATTATCAATAAAGCTTCATTACAGACACCTTATAGCTGATTATTGCAGTCTGGGAATATAGTAAAGCATTCAGAAAGCTTCACCAGAGGTCAGAGGGGTCTGTCTGTAACTATGGGTTGTCTGTAAGTCAGGTGTCCTTAAGTAGGGGACTGCCTGTATTATCTTTATTCTATAGGTCACTACGATTACGGTGATACCTCATTTATATAGCTTTTCATTTATTTTTACAATTTTACTGGAAAAAAACTAAAAAAGAGGGGAATCTCATTTGTTTTTGCATCGCCATCTTCTCGGAGACATAACTTTAATATTTTTGTTGTTGACAGAGCCAGTGTAGGGCTTATTTTTTACGTGTTGAGTTGTCCTTTCAATTGATACCATTTTGGCACACATAACTTTTTTTGATCACTTTTTAGAACATTTTTGTGCAGAGATTTTATGAAAAATTTGCATTTTTGGCGAGTTTTTCGGGTTTTGTTTTTACGGCGTTCACCGAGCGGGTCCAATAATGTTTCCGAGTTATTGTATTGAGGGACCATTTCATTTCTATAGCAGTTTTGGAAGATCTGTTAATAGAAACAACTCGCATATCACCCGTTTCATTAACTTAACCCCTCAAACTATTCAAAACTGCAGGTAGAAAGCTTGTTAACCCTTTCTGTATTTTATAAAACTGCAAACAAAATGAAGGTTTGATTTGGAATTCACCAATATTTATCATTTATATATTTAGCTGCAAAATTTACCCACATAAACTAAATAAAAGTAGAAAATGCATCTAGGAATATATTGCGCTTTTTTTTTCAGAGTTAGAGGACCCCCCATATGTGGATATAACCCACTGTCAGGGCACATGGCGAAGCGCGGAACGGAAGGAGCACAATTGAGCTTTTGTAGTGCAGGATAGTTTTCAGGTGCCATGACGTTTGTAGAGCCCCTGAGGCTGCATTCACACGTGGCATTTTGGTTGTGTTTCGAAACTCAATAGGCTCCAAAATGTAACCAAAATATGTTATCACGAGTGGAGCCTTTGGTTTGCATTTCCAAACGCAACCAAAATGCCACGTGTGAATGTGGCCTCAGGTACCACAAACTTTATCACAGAGAATTTTTTAACTTTTTATTATGTGGTATAGGAGGCATTTTACCCCCTAACCACTGAATAACTTTTTTATTTTTCTGTGTACAGAGCTTTATGATGGCTTATTTTCTGCGTAATAAATTGTGCTTCCTAGTGATGGTGTTTTATATTCCATGCCGTGTACTGGGATAGTTGAAATATAATTCAAAATGCGGTTATATTGACAAGAAACTGCATTTGCGCCATATTCTTGTGGGCTCTGTTTTTACGTCTTTCACTATAAACTCCAAATAGCATCTTTAATATATTCTTTGGTTCGCTACAAATCTATGTAGGTTTTATTAGGTATTAATAGATTTTAATGAAAAATTAAAACCTTTTGTACCAAAAAAATTATTACTTTTACCATATTCTGACTCCAATAGATTTTTCATACTAACAGAGTACAGAGTTGGCTAAGGTCTATTTTTTTCCATGATGAGCTGACATTTTCATTGCTACCATTTTGGGGTCTGTGCAACTTTTATATCAGTTTTTATTGGATTTTTATGTCTTGTGAAAGGGCAAAAAAGTGGCGATTTGAGTGCATTTTTCTGTTACGGGGTCGCCGCCGTGAATGAGCGTTTCTATATTTTTATTGATTGAGAATATTGAGGTGATACCTAATATGTTGTTGGGTTTTTTTTTCTTTTTTTTTTCTTATTTATTGTTTTATATGTGTTAGGGGCTTCAGGAAATTTTAATGTATTTCATTTTTATTCCTTTTTTTAAATTTATTTTTACAATACTATCATATGAACTAGTGATCATGTGATAGCTAGTTCATACTAATGCACTGCATTAACCATATATTGTAGTGCAGTAGCAGTGTCAGCCTATGCATCTGCGTCGGCAGTAGGCAGCTACTCGTTCTTGCCAGCCCGGCTGTTAGGATGCAATCACAGGGTGTCGGGAGGAGAGTGAGGGAACCCCCTCCCTCTGCAGGTACGTAGATCCCGCGGTCACAACATTGACAGCTGGGGCACTGCTCTTACCTACATGGGGCCCTGAAGACCTTAGCTTAGGCCAACAGAGAAACCCGTCGGCCTAGCCTAAGGCCCCTTAATGACCAACAGAGAAATCCGTATCTACCTTTGTAGATATATGATTTGGTCCACCAAACAACATAAGTCTGTTAAAGGAGTATGGAGAGGGTTCACGGGCTGTACCTTCTTCTTAGTAGGCGGATGTTTACTGGAATATACTGGCACAATTACGTTAACCCTTTGACTGCCGCTGAGTGTTGCTTGGGAGTTTTGTCATCAGGGAGCAATGATCAGCTGTCATGAAAGCCTAAAGTCTTTATAATATATGCTTGCATCTGATCACATGAAATGACAGCATGCTGTGATTTCATGTGATCCAAATCTGATAAATACGTGGGGTTTATTCTATGTGGTCTGGATCGCGGTGTTAATATGTAGCCACATTAGAAACAATGTTCCTTACCATTACCTCCATTACGTAAAAACGATTGCTCAATATACGACATTCCGAGAGCAAGCATTCTCTCTTATTGTTTTGATGAGAAGAGGGTTAATAACATGGACATAGGCCCCTATGATTGCTTTCAAAAATGTAGCTAAAGTCAATATCTACTTTTTCTTTGATCTGTGAAAAACTTGCATGCTGCTTGTAAAGAAGTTTGAGGGTGACACACTTCAGAAGGCTATAACTTTTGAACCCTGGCACCTAGAATCTCTTGGTACCAGCAAAGCATAGTTTAGAATCCAGGACTTGTATCTTGTATGTCCTTGGCCATAGAGGTAGGAAACTTTGAGGACATATTTGGCAGGGAAAGGGTTAATATCAAACTCTCAGCAAGGAGAAAAGTTTCATCCCTTTCATGTGTACTTTATTACAATACTGTCATAAGAACATTCATGCAAATTCCTTGTTTATTCTTGTTGTGAAATACACATTTCAACATGTCACTTTAACAGAATTAAATTTAGTGAGTTAGTGAAATCTGGATGTTAGGATGATGAATGCTGTTCCTTTTCTTTAAATTAATTTCCTCAGATCGTAAAAAAAAAAATGTAATTTCTTTGAATACACCAATACACTGAAATTAATTCCCTATTTTATGCTTAATTCTTGTGTTTTTATACTGTTTTATACAGTTGCTGCTTTAACGGCTAGAATCCAAAACTTTAAAGAACATCTACAAAATAATCCAAAGGTGAGCCATTGTAATGTCTACTCTTGGACTATGTTCACACGCTGCATTTGAAGAAGCTTGGCCCAATTACATATGCATTTACACTAAAAATGCTTGCTATCAGGAACCAGGACGAGCAGAAGCATGTGTACACGTGCTCATAGAAGAAGCAGAGTAGTCACACAGCAGTAAGCTCCTATCGGTCATTGTAGGTAACTTGTACATTGTATGCTATTATCCTAGAACTGTACTCAAAAAGGAAATATTAAAACTGTATATTATATGAAATAAATTGGAACATAATCATGAATAAGACCTGAAAACTTCTTGAGATAAGAAAGGCTTTCACTTTCATTTTATATCATCATACTTCCTTTTTTTTCCCCATATGCTACACTTTTTTTTTTTTCCCCTAAGGATAAAGCAAACAAGAGGCGGATGCTTATGTCAATAGATCGCAGAAAGAAGATGTTAAAATTCCTGCGCCGCACTCGCTATGATGCATATGAACACGTATGCACCCAGCTTGGCATTGAATATACCTTCCCTCCAGAATACTACAGACGAGCAACTAAAAGATGGATAGCAAAGAAGGCTTTCTGCTTGCAGGTCTGTATTTTCTCACCTCTCTAAATTTATTATATGCAACTCTGTGTTTGTATATTTTGCCATGTTAAATGTTTTAAAGGGGCTGTCCAGTGGTTTAAATACATGACTGTTTACCTCAACAGTGCCAGACCTGAGCATGATTTGTGCTTCCATGGTTACAGTTAGACGCTGTACAGTTTGATCCTACAGTAATACTCACTTCTTTCAGATTCATCAATGCATCAGTTTCTCTTACTTCCACCTAGCCTTATCTTGAACACCTCCGTAGTCCTGGTCGACTCCAGGCCTTTCTTAATGTTTCCTCCATTTTTAGATAAAGAATCATTGAAATTCAATGTGCATGTATGACCAATATGTCAGTTAGGGACAGTTATGGAGTTATGATCTATCCCAACCCAAGGCTAAATACATATTTGGATTCGGGATAGCCAGTTAATCGCATACCTGTCTCAATTGGTTTTGGCATTCTTGGGTTGAGAGATATAAATATCTTTGCAATGGGAGCATAGTAAGTGGGTCATGTCTCAGGATTCTTCCAGGTCCAATGAGACCAGGACCCTGACCCCATGACTTTCCCTTGAGAAGCTAGAATTCCAAGGTTCTGGATCTGATTCAAGGTAGGGGGTTCCTAGGGACCTCCTATGGATGTGAAGGGGTGTTTCTGCACCTATTATATTTAGAGCACCCCTTGTGTCCATTGTCATTGCTTGGGGGTACTTTTTACCATGACCAAGCCCTATAGGATCTTCAAGTGTGAACTAACCTTTCCTATTAGGCCCACACAAGGTAACTGAATCATGAATTGCTTTACGCATAGCCATATGCTTGTACTCTTTTAAACTATGTGTATGATATATATGTGTGTGTGTACTGTTTGTCAAGTGTGCCCTTAAGGCGATTAAAATATAAATATAAAATTTAGCCTGTGTTCCTCTTTTATCTTGATTTACAAATCCCCACGTCCGTATTTGGATATATATATAATTAATATATGCAACCGGGTCGACTCTAGCATGATATAATCCTGTTATGGACCGGGCTTATATGAAATGAGAGTTGGTGCCAGTCTACGGTTCAGGTTGTGAGCTAGTGTAGTGCCATACCGGAGGTTGTGTGGACAGCTCTAACTCTCTTCCTGTGCCTTCCAGAACCTGTGCGTTAAGGGAGTGTCTATAAAAACAATATTGACCTTTCACTACTGAACATTCACACTAAATCCTTATTGAGCCTTTTTAATGGTAATATTTTTTTTTGTTTATGAACAGGTTTATCAGCAATCTAAGAAACTCAAGGAGAACGAACTCTCCCAAAAGAAGCGCATACCTAAGGCCAATCCTCCTCTTTATGTTTTTCCCAAGCCAACAAATTGAGTTTGGAATTGCTTGCTGCTGTCTATATTTTAGATAAACCATGCAACAATTTTTTTGGGGGGAGAAGGGGGGCTGTTGGCTGTATCCGCATATTATTGTACTGTTGTTTGAAAACTTAACAATAAATTTTGTATTTTTTTTTGCTGGTTAATGGTTTGTTACAAGAAATGAAAAAAAAAAAGCAGTAATAGTAGTTTATTTGTGTTGATACATATAAATTCATTGCCTGTCTACTTTACTTTCTTACTGTAACAGTCTTTTGTTGATATAAGCAGATAAGAAAACTAATTAGTAACCGTAGACTCTCACCTTTTGAAAGTACAAATTGTAAAGGACAATTTCTTATCTTTTTAATAGGTCTAGAACCAACCCCAAATTACTACCCACTAAGCACGCAAGTTCTAGTATATGTGAAAGAAAATTACGTGTCTAAACTTTAGCAAATTAAGAAACTGTAAAAGGTGGTGTGCATGTGTTTCCAGCCGCCTAGGCATTAACAAAAATGCATACAACAAAGACAAAAATCGCCTTACCCAAATGCTTGAACAGCTGAAGGCAGTCTTTGCACAGAACAGCATAAAGCTGAGCCGTGGTCAGAATGAATCCAATACAAAAAACAGATCCAGCTAAGTATAGTTCAGAAAAAGAGGAATTATAGGTTAAAAACATCTTCTTTATTTCATAGGAATAAAAACATCAGGTATGCAAGAAATAAATTCTGAAGAGTTTCAAATCAAAAAAGATTCCTAGTCGTAGCATAAAAAGAATGTTTGACACATGTTTAAATATAACCACTGAAACCGGAAGACTTGGTATCCCATGGAGAATATATGATCAAAAAGTATCAATTTTGATCTTAAGGAAATACTATAAAAAATTACTACTGTACATTGCCAAATATTACATTATGTATTTGCACATTTAAAACTACCATGTAAAGTAATACATTTAGTCCCAGAAGACTCATCACAATATTGGTTAGGGGCTATTATTTTGCCCAAAGATGGGGGGGGGTTTGGGTTAAACCTACACCCCTGCTACAATAGGGGCAGATGGTTTAGATAATTCTTTTTATTTCCTCACTGTAAGGTATATGCAGTTACAATAGTATATATACAAAAAGTCCTCCAGCTCACCTGGATCATGCGGCAACTTAGTCCGCTAGCACGGATCCACCCTGCTGCTGGGCGATGTAGTCCACAAAAAAGAAATTTCCTGATTAAGAGCACTTGTATGTGCTAGAAACGCGTTGACGATTATACCATGCCACCTGTATTTTATCTGATGGATGCCCTGATAATCAAATAAAGGCGATTTTAATCTGCACCTAGCTGGATCCGGAAATTTCTTTTTTGTGATATGCAGTTACAATAGCTATTTTATTACCCCTTTATTAAAATGTATTTAATGCCCTATCTCAGTGATGGCGAACCTTTTGGAGACAGAGTGCCCAAACTACAACCAAAACCCACTTGTATGTCGCAAAGTGCCAACATGACAATTTAAGCAGTAACTTATTGATCCCTGCTGTATCACAGGTTTTAAACATATTGGTGTTGAATGTGGATACACACAGAAAGAGTGATGGAATTTGGATTCTAGAGTTCCCTCCAGTGGTCCCCCTGGGGAGGAAAAAAGAGCAGGAGGCTCAAATTCCAGTCATTCTCTCCACACCTTACTCTAACTCACTCCGCCTGCAGGGGTCAACTGGCAGCCAGATTGTCTTTAAAATAATCGCTGACATGGCCACGATCTCTGGGCTGTTGGACCACAGGAGGCAAGTCTTGGCGTCATAGCTTTGGCAAACCTGTGTTGAGTGTGAAGGGCTGGGTGCCCATCAAAAAGGCTCTTGAATCCATCTCGTGGCTATACAGCATGCCGACCTATTGATCTATTAATTCACAGAGGATGTCAGTCATTAAGTCAGCTGAATGTCCAATTCCATCAACTGCACCGCCGCGTTGTGACAATTTTTATGTGGCAGAACCCGGCACGTCCTATAGTAGGACAGATTGTTCGGATACATGATAAGTCTTATATGACACATACCATATATATCGAGCAGTAACCGAAGCCATTTTCAGCACAATTTTTTGGCATGAGATGTGAATCGCCGGGCCCGCACACCTAAACACCTGGCTACGGGGAAAGAGACGCCGGCGCGTGCATGTGGCTATGGACATAACGTTAACGGGACAACCTGCTATAGACCTTACGGCAGTGGGGATAACTCTGCTGTGGACAATTTATTGATGAGGGAACGTATTGGAATCAATACGTTTCCCAGATTTTTTTGTGGTAATAATACCTCCGTTATGCTTGAGTTATTACAGGTGGATTCTGTGGTTTTGGGTTCATTTACTTACTTACGCTTGACTTCTCGGCCGTTCTGTCGCTGTTAAGGATGCTCTGCGGTTGTGCTTCTGAGGCTCAGCTTGGGCAAGAATTGTGGGCGACTTTTGACAAAAAGTGAAAAAAAACCTGATTTCATTCAAAAGGCAACTTTTATGGTCAAAAAAAGCCAAGGCAAAACCAATGACAAAATAACCCCATGTATGAGCTTGGTCCTGTTTCATATTGTACAATGTTGCGCGAAAAAACATTGAATCTGAAAGAGGACAGTTCCAACCCATTTTTCTCCCCATTTATATGTAGCCAAATTTTTCCATCAGAGGTTCGGTGGTGAAGTTTCCAAAACAGCCACAACATCAGACAAGATTTAAAATCATAGGACCGAAAATTCTATTCAAACGCTTCACATGAAGGAAAGCGAATGGTCAAGAAGACTGATTCATGTAAATGAAGTTAAATTACAAGTGTTGCTCTAACGACATTCATTTTCTAATTTCCTCTTGTTCGGTAGTTAAGTTTACTACTCCTTTCTGTGGTGCCATCCATTCAGACCACACTTTAGAGCAGCACGGTTTCATAAGAAGGTAAGTTTTTGCTCTTTCTCTTCTGAACTGCTACACTCATTATTGAGACTAACAACTGATGTCTTTCCGTAGCTACAAGTAACCATGATTACCAGAACCTGGACCTCGCCCAACGGGAATGATGTCTCCTTCGGGAAGGAGCAGCAAACTGTGTGATTGTTGTTGTCGCGTGGATCCTCTGTAAGTAAACACTATTGTGCATACTCTATAAAGGGCGTTCCCCTACTTAGGACAACCCGCTACATATCAAACCCATAGTCTTACAGACAAACCCCTTGACGTCTGGTGAAGCTTTGATGCTTTACTATAGTCCCGACTGCAATATTCAGCTGGTTGGTTCTGTAATGGTTTTTTAACTCGCAATTTTCACTAGGGCCACATTTTTTTGTCTGGTCCACAATTATTAACAGTATCGTTTTCGATACATACAAATCAACTACGTAACAAACCTCCAACCCCTATCTTGTACGTAACCCGGGGGAGCCTGTACGTATTTTCAGTTGTGTGTCTACTGCTATAGAGAATCATGCATGTATAAATTATGAGGAGGATACATTACAAGGTGGACGCAGTAGTTCTTCATTGACATGATTCTCTTCCCACTGTTATAGTTAGCTCCTAATGTAACTAAATGGCCCTACCATCCACGAGTTTTCCCCCCCCTACTAGACCCCCAAAGGTTAGAACGGTGGTAGGGGAGAAGGAGTGAGGCAGCCCTATTTTGGGCTAATCCTCACGTCCGGCTATCTTTGAAAACTTTGATGCCTGGTACATGCTAATTTTTAAGCGGCTTAACGGGCGTGGAGGTAGCCAGACATGCGGTACTGATCGCAAGCTACTCCACGTAAGCTGCGCAACCTCGTCCGAGTCACACAATCGTCAGTACGCAGTATTCAGCGAGGGCGCAGCAGCTACGGGAGCTGCGCCACTGAAGATTACATGGTAGCGGAGGAACGAGGCCACTGGGGCGTTGTAGTAGGCGGATAGTAGCCTCATGTACGGCTACTCCATGCCCCAGTAGACGCTTAAAAAAATTTGCATATACAGGCATTAAGTTTACAAAAAGGAATAGCCGGGAC
Organism: Engystomops pustulosus; assembly: GCA_019512145.1. Classification (NCBI taxonomy): domain Eukaryota; kingdom Metazoa; phylum Chordata; class Amphibia; order Anura; family Leptodactylidae; genus Engystomops; species Engystomops pustulosus. The sequence goes on along the minus strand of CM033642.1, from coordinate 144,756,818 downwards.
GTGAGGATTAGCCCAAAAAAAGGGCTATCCTCACATCCCATTCATCCACCTACCACCTTCCACCTTTATAGGAGAATGCGTGGTGGAGGTGCCCTTTAAGGAACTAAATCTGCACAGCCTTGAGAAAAGAGGTGCAAGAACTGACATAACTAAAACCCTTAAATATGCTATTTGAATAAGAGTGGTTCGGGAAGGCAGTGTTAAAATAAGGAAAAACACACAATAGAAAAATGTATTTTCATAAAACAGATGCAAAAAATGTTTTAATATTTTAAGATTGGAATAAATACATGAGATGTGACTGGAAAATCTACAGTAAATGAATCAATTATTCTATCTTTCTTTAAAGAACCATTCAGAATTTTGCATAGTTTGGGCATATTTACCACTGAGGATGCGCAGCATGATAATAACTAGGAATAAATACATTTCCACATCTTCAAAGAGAAAGAATAAACCAACTAATCATATGATGTAGGACTACAATAATTTTCAAATCAGTAGTCATTTTACAGGGAAGCTGTCTCATTGTGTAATCTATAGACAGAATGGTACACAATTAGAGAAGATTCCGTTTTTGCTCTTTGAATACTAAGGAGTCCAATGTGTGGTCCTATTGGGTGAATGACGGCCTTTCCTATAGGACTGAGTGCTGTCAATTCCTCAGTAGGACCACCCAGCAGACTCCTAATATATATTGGTGTGATCAGCTATCCTGCTTTATATTCTGCCACAGCACTGCATGTTTAAGATGACCGTGTATTTTTTTCTTCTATGCAACAGATTTGGTTATTTTCCATGTGATTCCTAGATCATTCATCATGCAACAGATTTGGTTATTTTCCATGTGATTCCTAGATCATTCATCTATTTCTACACTTACAGGTCTTTTTGCACTCTGCTTTCCATCATGCTTTGGCTGCTACTTGGCCAACAAATATGGGGAACACTGCCTATTGCCCTGTGTTCCAGGTGGAATGACTGCAATGCGTACACACATGCGACTTACTTATGGCATCAGAGTAAGTATACAGGTCTTTTTGCACTCTGCTTTCCATCATGCTTTGGCTGCTACTTAGCCAACAAATATGGGGAACACTGCCTATTGCCCTGTGTTCCAGGTGGAATGACTGCAATGCGTACACACATGCGACTTACTTATGGCATCAGAGTAAGTATTGATTCTGTGCTAGCACAAAATAATTATAGTAATTATATATTAAATGTATAAGAACATTCCTGCATAGTATAAAATAAGCCATAAATGGTCAACCTTTCTTAATATATTCTTTTCGTGGAGTCTGAGTTGGTTGAAAAAAACTGTAGTCAACATTTGGTCAACAATTTGAGATCTAGTTTTTGTCTGCTAAACTACTAAATGAGAAAGATAGAGGCCGTCATTTGTCCCATGCAGTAAACTTTTTACAATGGAAGCCTATGGGTAATGACATAGGAAAGCTCTATCTGTTAAGAAAGAGGTTTAGTCTGGCTAGGCTGTTCCCCTGGACCTACAGTGGGTATGGAAAGATTTTTCACTCTTTGTTTCATTGCAGCCAATTAGTAAGATCAATACAGTAATTTTTTTCTCATTAATGTACACTCTGCACCCTATCTTGACAGAAAAAAGAGAGATTTTTCCTAATTTATTAAACAAGAAAAACTGAAATATTATACGTATTCAGACCCTTTTCTCATTTGTTGAGTGGCCATTCTCATTGCAGATTCTCTCTTGTTCCCTCAGGTTGGACTGTGAATATTGGAGGACAACCATTTTCAAGTCTTTCCAGAGATGCTCAATTGTGTTTAGGTCAGGGCTCTGGCTGGGCCAATCAGAAATGGTCACAGAGTTGTTCTGAAGCTACTGCTTTGTTATTTTAGTTGTGTGCTCAGGGTCATGGGGGCTCATTTACTAAGGGTCCGTGGACCGCGATTCTGTCGGGTTTCCCGAATATTTCCAATTTGCTCTGAATTGCCCCGGGTTTTTAGCGCATGTGATCGGATTGTGGCGCATCGGCGCTGCTTGCTTGCGGAAAAAATGGGGGAGCGTGCCGTTGGACAAACCGACGGATTCGGACAAACCGCGGAGTTTAAAAACGAAATTGTGTCGCAAGATCAAGCACTCACATGCTCACATGCACCAGGAAGAAGAAGGTGAACTCCGGTGGATCTCAGCATGCAAGCGACACCTGCAGGAAATTGGCAGACCCCATTCCTCGTCGGACAAAGCACCGTGGGATTGCGACAGGACCGGGTAAGTAAATCTGCCCCATTGTCTTGTTGGAAGAGGATTTCATCCAGGATATCTCTGTACTTAGCCACATTCATCTTTCCTTCAATTGCAACCAGTCATCCTGTCAATGTTGCTGAAAAACACCCCATAGTATGATGCTGCCATGCGTCACTGTTGGGATTGTATTTGGCAGGTAATGAGCAGTGTCTGGTTTTCTCCACACATACTGCTTAGAATTAATACAAAATGTTGAATCTTCGTCAGACCATAGAATCTTATTGGGAGTCTTTCATGTGATTTTTGAAAAATGTATGTGGCTTTCATATGTCTTGCACTGAGGAGAGGCTATTCCAGAAAACAAATCCAAAGAGGCACTTGAATACTTGAACAGGTGACAAAATTACAATGTATAACAGTGCCCAGCCTAAATTAGGGCTAATCATCTTACCGTATGGTCACCTAAATGAGTTGACAGAGCTGCTTTCTAAAATAAAAACCTTACACAATATTTAACAGACAGTTTGTGGTAATATGTCAAAATCCAAGGGTCTAGCAGTTTAACTGCCCTCATCCTGCGAATACAATGGTATGGCAATGTATCCTGTCATTTTTTTATATATCCGTTATATATCAATGCAACACCATGATATCATATTTTCTTTTGCAGTTAGGGTGCATTTTTTTTTTAAACTTCACTTAAAAACTTTGAAAAGTCGAACAATGCAGAGTAAACCATGACTGTAGGTTTATTGTCTTTCATGTGCACATTTACTTACCCGGTCCAGTCGCGATCCAGCGGCGGGTTCTCCGACGCTGATTCGGGTTCTGACGGGATTCACTAAGGTCTATGCGCCGATATTCACCAGGTTTCGCTGCTGCGCCGAGGTCCGCCGAAGTTCACCTGCTTTTTTTTGGTGTATGTGAGTGCTTGATCTTGCGACACAAATGGCTTTTTAAATTCCGCGGTTTTTCCGAATCCTTCGGGTTGTCCGGTGGCTATGCCCCCCGATTTCTGTCGCGTGAAAGTCGGCGCGACTGCGCCAAAAATCGATCGCGTGCACCACAATCCCGTAAAATACAGCGCAAAGTGGAAATATTCGCGAAAAACCCGACCCTTAGTAAATGTGCCCCATTGTTATCATTTTGGCACAGATTCACTGGACACAAAAAAAGGACACAAACCTACAGGGAACCTGTCATCAGAAAGGTCATATTCACCTGAAGACTGGTTCCAATAGCATATGGCATGTTAATTTAAAAAATTCCATTGTCACCAAAATTAATAAATCCAGTACTTTTAAATCGATTAGTTGACACTACCTGGCTCCCTAGCGTGTGATGAATCTCGGGGGTAGAGGATCTTTGTTCTACCGCACCCCTCGTCTTCTCATCAATCCTTCCCTCAGCCACTCCCCTGCTGCCTGCTACTGAGTAAGGGAGGAGGGCACAAGAAAATTGACATTTAAATTGCTGGCAGGGAGCCAAATCATCAATTAAAAAGCACTGGATTTATTCATATTTCTAACATTTTTGTAATAAACATGCCATAGGTTATTGGAACCTGTCTGTAGGTAAAAATGACTCCCCTGATGACAAGTTCCTTCTAAATAAGACCTAAAAGTATTCATTAACTTTTTAGGGTACTGTATGCAATGATGGCCTGATGATGTTATTCTGTGGATGGTGTGAGATGTGCAGAATGGCTCGGGAAATTAAACGTCAGCATTAAACTGCAAGGTTGGTCTCAAATTTAATATTTTACATTCTGGCAAGTGAATCTGAATCTCTAATTGTCATTAGTGCTAAATATTCTAATTTTATTTGGGTTCATCTCCAGTGGCTAACCTCCAGTGATATAATAGTAGATATAATTATGGTATCTTTGAAGGAGACAACTTGGTCCAATATACTGTACACAATATTATGATTCATTATCATAATTAATACAAGCCAAGTTTACTAGAACAAGAGCAACAATTTCTTAGCTCTTCCATATGTTGGCAAAGTTTCCATTTGACTAAACTGCCACTTGCAGAATGTGATTCTTAAAAAATTCTTACACAATTTTTTTGTGTGTATTTTACATAGGTTGATACAACATCCCATGACATCAGAAAGAACCTGCGGCTTACTGTTCAATGTGTTTCTTCAGAATTTAAAATTTCAACGTGTATGACAATAAATTACTTTATTTCTTTCTGTTGTGTTCTATTCTTTCATATATGATTTATTCACTATATAGCACTATTCCATGGTAAAGGGAATAATGATATTTTCTTCTATACTGCTGAAACCTCTCATGATTTACAGTATGTGGGACAGTGAATCCCCCTATGTGTTGCAGCATGGTAACCGTGGTAAGGTCCTGAAATGGGATTTCCCGCTGTTCATCCCTTGTATACCATTTAATGATCATAAAATGCAGGTACAGTCTCTATTGTGGGACTTTAGAAATTGAGGGTGCATTTACAATTTCAATTTTTCAGATGCAGTTTCCCGTCTAAAACAAATTATGATCCACACCTGCTTTTGGCTTCTAAAACTGCATCTGAAAAACTGAACTTTTGAATGCATCGTGAGGGTGCGTTCACACATTCAGTATTTTATATGCAGTTTTCAAAGCCAAAAGCAAGTGTGGATCATAGCGAGTGACCACAAAGCACTGAGAGAAGCTACTATTCAGAAGAACACTTCAAGGGGAACCTGCTAAAGGAAGGTCATTTTTACATGACGACAGGTTCCAATAGCCTACTGCATGTTGTATTGCATCTGAATAATTTTTTAATTGTTTCTTGGTTGGGGCTGTTCAAATAAGAACAGATTGCGGCAGTGACCTGACTTAAACAGGGGAAGAGAAATGGGATTGAGGAGAGTTCATTTGAACACACTGCTGGCAGGGAGCCAGGTAATGTTAAAGGAACAGGTAAAAAGATGTGGAATTATTAAGATGCACGACAAAGGCATTTTTTTTAATTTTTATTTTTTAATTATTAAGGCCCCTTCCACACTCGCGTTGCATTTCACGTCAGAGTTTGATCAGGGTGCGATCAGGGTTTGGTCAGTGAAAAACGCGCATTTTTCATCAGAGTGCAATCAGTTTTCAGTCACAGTTTGTTCAGTGCCTCAGTTTTTCATGCGCGTTTTTGATGCAATTTCAATGCAATTTCAATGCGTTTTTCACGCGCAGAAAACGCGCGTGAAATGGACTCAGGTCTGAGCTCTATCTTTTCTATGGCAATTGATGCGTGAAAAAACGCATTGCACTTGCATTGCACTTGCAAGTGTCTCAGAGTGCAATGCGTTTTTGATGCATCTCCATAGACTTGTATGGTGCGTTTTTCACGCGCGTGACTTGCAAAAGTAGAGCATGTCGAGATTTAAACGCGCGTAAAAAAAAACGCGCGTGTGTCCGTGAAAAAAAATGCAAGTCTGAAAAGACCCATTGGTTACAATGGGTCAGAGTGCAATGCAAGTTCTGCGCGTCAAAAGCAGGCGCAGAAAACGCGCGTGAAAAACGCGAGTGTGAAAGGGGCCTAAGATGCACGACAAAGGCATTTTTTTAACCTGAGTGAAGTTGGCCCCCCCACCTTGTTCAAATCAAGCAAAATTGGTGTCAAACGTTTGTGCTAGTTTGTGCAGCAGAAATTTTCGTAAACACACAATAGAAAAATGTATTTTCATAAAACAGATGCAAAAAATATTTTAGGATTGGAATAAATACATGAGATGTGACTGGAAAATCTACAGTAAATTAATCAATTATTCTATCTTTCTTTAAAGAACCATTCAGTATTTTGCATAGTTTGGGCATATTTACCACTGAGGATGCGCAGCATGATAATAACTAGGAATAAATACATTTCCACATCTTCAAAGAGAAAGAATAAACCAACTCTAATCATATGATGTATGACTACAATAATTTGCAAATCAGTAGTCATTTTACAGGGAAGCTGTCTCATTGTGTAATCTATAGATAGTATGGTACACAATTAGAGAAGATTCCATTTTTGCTCCTTGAATACTAAGGAGTCCAATGTGTGGTCCTATTGGGTGAATGATGGCCTTTCCTATAGGACTGAGTGCTGTCAATTCCTGAGTAGGACCACCCAGCAGATTCCTAATATATATTGGTCTAATCAGCTATCCTGCTTTATATTCTGCCACAGCACTGCATGTTTAAGATGACCGTGGATTTTTTTTTTTAATGCAACAGATTTGGTTATTTTCCATGTGATTCCTAGATCATTCATCAAACTGAACTTTTGAATGCATCGTGAGGGTGCGTTCACACATTCAGTTTTTTATATGCAGTTTTCAAAGCCAAAAGCAAGTGTGGATCATAGCGAGTGACCACAAAGCACTCAGAGAAGCTACTATTCAGAAGAACACTTCAAGGGAACCTACTAAAGGAAGGTAATTTTTACATGACGACAGGTTCCAATAGCCTACTGCATGTTTTATTGCATCTGAATAATTTTTTAATTGTTTCTTGGTTGGGGCTGTTCAAATAAGAACAGATTGCGGCAGTGACCTGACTTAAACAGGGGAAGAGAAATGGGATTGAGGAGAAGTTCATTTGAACACACTGCTGGCAGGGAGCCAGGTAATGTTAAAGAAACAGGTAAAAAGATGTGGAATTATTAAGATGCATGACAAAGGCATTTTTTTTAAACAAGGGCTATTGGAAACTGTCATTATATAAAAATTACCTTTCTGATGACAGGTTCCCTTTAAAGCATTTACTGTGTATCCCTATGAATTAGTTGCATTTCATGTGTCTAAAATCCAAATCTACACTAGCAAAGAACAGACTATAGCTATAATTCATGCCACTTTATGCCATAAATTATAGTAATTTGGTCTGTAACAATATGTAGAGTCCAGCTAGAAACCTTAGCCCCTGCTAGTCGAGACATAGAGGCCAAAAGCAATGAGCTGGAAAGCCATCAGTGATCCACAGCCTAGAGATAGAGAGGAGACACGGACACAGTTGTTTCATAAGGTTTATTTACAGCCATAAGCTTGGCGCCATTTTACGTCAGCAGAAAGGAGCAAGTCCCTTTAAGAGCCGCAGCATTAGCAAGATACTCTGTGATTGGCTGAGTCCGAAACCTAGCAACGGAGTCGCGGCGTCTGAGGCCTGAAACACCAGGGAGCTCTGACAAGCGATCGCGGAGAATCGGTGACCGGAACCTCCTCCATTGGCAGGAGAGCCCGGAGACGCCATCTGCAATAAGCCCCTGCTGCTCCTCCGGTGACTGCCGCGCCACCCGGCCATGTCTCTCCGCACTTTGCCGCTCCTCTTCATCAACCTTGGAGGGGAGATGCTGTATATTCTGGACCAGCGGCTCCGAGCTCAGAACATCCCCCCGGATAAAGCCAAGAAGGGTGAGTGGCTCCAGAAAGATGGCTGCTCCTCCTGTGTGATGCGCCAGGTGTGGGCTCAGGGTTACCATTCATGTTATGGTCACACGACTGTCTCTACTTGGGCTGCAGACTTTCACTGGAGCACTGATGAACCACCACTGCACATGATATATTTCTTATATTAGGTTTAGAAATGAAGGCTGTACAGAAACTGGTTCCTTCGGGCGACAAAGACAGTTGTTTATCAGTCCGGGGACACAAGGCATATTCACTGTGGGTTATCCACACGTGCCACCAGGGGCGTAACATTAGGGAGTGCAGAGCTTTGCGGTCGCACCCGGGTCCAAGAGGTTTAGGGGGCCCTTATGGTGTCACTTTACCATATGAGAAGACTATTACTATAAACCATACATTATATTCGGGGGGCCTGGCACAGACTTTGCATTGGGGCCCATCAGCTTCTAGTTACACCATTGTATGCCACCCTATCTGATGCCGGATCAAGCTTCAGAAATGCACAAGCCAAGTTCTCATCCTTCTGTACAAAGTGTGAAAGGGCTGAAACGGACAAGCGTGTCCATGAATCGTGGAATGTGTGCTGGCCAAAATAAGGACTCTGTCCCATGGCCGGCGCCAGCACCCGGCTTACCCGGGCAAGTGCCGGGGCCCCAGAGGTCCCAGAGGGGCCCACGGCACACACTGACAACATAAGAAAACTCAATTAATTGAGGGAAGCGCCGCACTCACAGTGCCGGCGCGGCTGATAGGGGGGCGGCACCGCAAGCGAGCACTCACAGACCATAATTGCATCGGCGCGGCCGATGTATTTCTGCTGCGTCTAATAGTGTGCAGGACGCTGGCCGACGTGATGACTTCATGCCGCCAGCGTCCCTGCTGCTGCACGATAGA
>CM033642.1:144723908-144748140 GCA_019512145.1 Engystomops pustulosus | reverse complement strand
GGGGGGGTGTATATTAATTGATGGAGCCTGGGGGGCTGTATATTAATAATGGTTTCTTAAGGTCTGCGTTTTTAATGCCACCACATGAGCTACGGGGCCCAGTGAGGCACTCTCGCCCAGGGCCCAGTGAAACCTGGAGCCGGCCCTGCTCTGTCCTTATCATATATAATACAAGAAGTCCCTTCTTCACAGCAAAACAGCAGCGCTGACACTGTATCATGATTTACAGGGAAGCTGGGAGTCCTGTGCATTAAATCTCTGATTTATGGAGCAACCATACTTCAGTCCCAAGTGTAAATCACAAAACGAAAGCACAGAACAGATGCTTTACTGCTCCTGTCTAATGGACACAACACCTGAATATCCTGCGCTTTCTTGAATGAATTTCATGAAAAATTGAAAATGCGAAAATGTCACCTATATTCCAACCACCTTAAACTCCCCACATACTGATATTTGTAGAGACAGTTGCAGCAATCTCTGGGTTGGTCTACAGTGACAGTGAATAAAGTGCCTACCTGCGGAGCCCTCCTCCTTCACATGGCTCTATTCTGGTCTCTAGATATCAAAAATACTAAATTGTATTGCTAAGTAGCTCTAAACAGGTATAGTTTCTTTTTATGTACCTGCTTTTCTTCACAGATACATATATCTAAAAATGATTCTGTCTCCATCTTTTCACCTGCCGTTTTCTTTTCTCTGACCCTCCCCCACATAGATGACTGGACAGATCAGGAAAGAAAAAGAGGTACGGGGTGCTGTAGACAAGATGGCTCCTATTGGCTTATTGCTTATGGCTGTAGCTCTACTTTCCATTGCTTTCTTCCCAGTATAACTAGTAAAATGAGTGCAGTGTGATGGGACTATAGTTCCTCTTTTTACAATACGTTATCTATCAATGCTCTGTCACTCCCCCCTGCTTCCAGTTCTCGCGTTTACGCATGTGCAGTGAGTCCCTGTGAGAGGTGATGGCATGAAGCCGGCAGTGTTTGCACAATAGATGCCGCCCATCCTGCCAGCTTTGAGGAAAGGAGTCGTCTGTGGGGCGGCGCATGCGCAGTTATTCCCGGCGAGCTTTGGATGTCGTCATTGCCGGCATTTAGTGGACAAGGGCGAGAATTGGAGCCCGGGGGAGTGGCGGCCTGTGAAGAAAGAGGAGTGCCTGGATGACCCCCTATTGAATAAGCCAGATTGCTGGTCCATCGATCAGAACTATAAATATGTTATATTAGTGAAGTTTGATTGAAGCCAGGGATATGAAATGGACTGCTTTAGAAAGGGGCTGGGGAGTAGATTTAGTAGGTATATTTGGATGGGGGCACTAAGTCATGGTGACAGGTCCTCTTTAAGGCTACCTGTGGAATAAAGGGCAGAAAACAACAGGCCCGTGGTGTGAGCGCAACTTATGCTCCAAGGCACAGGCACAGACAATTGCTATGTAATTTGTGGCTCGGACAGTCAGTTCCACGTGGGGCCATGGAACCCACTACTGTGTGTACAAGACTTAGAAATACCCCGGGACGTGCTCTATGTGTTGAAATAATGTCTAGAACACTCTAAAAACTACTTTTGAGTGCATGAGGCTTAAATGTGATGTTAACAGAACCTAGATTATATGAGACGGTAAAGTAGAAAAGTGCGAACTCATAAACAATCATGGCTTCTCTAGTAGATAACACGTTTTTTTGATCATTTATTTGTTTCTTGGCACTGTGTAATGTCCATAGTGAGGAGAATCTCTCTAAACTGAATCACTTTAATATTGTTTTGGATATGGGAGCTAGTTTTATGCAGTACAAACGTTATGTACTAGTAAGCTGGAAAAAAAATCCAAGTGGGTTGAATGGCAAGGAAATTGCAATCTCCCACCCCCCCCCCCTCCACCTTTTGAACACTTTGCACCAATTTTTTTTTTTACCAGTCTTGTAAAATTTACTGTAGACTGTGCCATTGACTGAGAAAAAGGAAAAAAGGGGCGGTCAATGGCTCACCTTCTCGTTGGCTCGTGTTTTGGGAGTGCCTCCGGACCAAGACGATTGCACTGATTCTGAAGAGTAAAATTCACTCCGACACCGAGGGACGTGCAGTATCAATTCTTTATTGGTTGCCAAAATCCAGCAGCATACAGTAAAAACATCCATGCGATAACACCTTGCTTCGTGAGTGGAAACGGCCTACGCGTTTCAGGTGCAGTGTGCACCCTTAATCATGGCATGCGTGTTTTTAATGTACAGCGGCTAGCATACAGCCGCCATAGAAGTGTATAGTGGGTGGCACCATAGTGTGAGCACACACGTATGCTGACTGTACCATGCCGTCACCACAAAAAATATAGAGTATTTTTATCTTGCACTACATCCCGCCTCTTCAGCCAAACGTCTGCTACGCCCGCACCTGGCCCGGGCGTACCACATGTGAGGATGCAGTCACACGTCACATCAGCTTTGAGGTGGTTTTAGGTGCAGTTTTATCAATTGAACAGGTGAAAGACATGAACTGAACGGATGAATGACATTTGTGGAACAGGTTTCCCCTTTAAAATCAAATTCACCTATTCATTTCATGTCTTTCACCTGTTCAATTGACAAAACTGCACCTAAAACCCCCTCAAAGAAGATCGCGATGCAGTTTTAACTGCAACGTGTGAACGCACCCTCAGTGTGAAAGCTGAGGCTGGTCCTCCGTTTGATTACCACAAAGATCCTATAAATAAACCAAGTAGCCAAAACCGTGTTCTAACTCTGTAAAGTGGAGATAGTCGGGCCACCAAACTTGTCTTTTTTTGTTTTAATTTCCAACATTGCAAAAGCCGCATCCTTTTTTTTTTTAAAATTATTTCTCCATTTACAGAGCTTAACAAGGGCTTGTCATTTGTGGGGCACCTTGTGCTTCAAAGTGACATCATTTTGTATTTTGGGCAATGTGCTCAGAAGCTAGAAAAAGATCCACTTGTTGTGATAGAAAGCCTCTTATATGGGACCCCCAAAGACATCATTATGGTGCTGCAGTCTGATTTGGTTGTGGCTCCTTTGGTTGTTACCTGCCTGGCATTAAAAACATTTCTCTGATTGTTACAATTACTTTGTGTGACTATAATAAAATGTCTACTTTATGTATGCACTTGTATGACAATGTGATAACGGTAGTTCACTTGAAAGTATTCTTGTAAGAGAAATTTAGCTTAAGTGACTAATAGACTTTTCATAATGTTTGTATTACAGTCATGAATGATATCATCACAACCATGTTTAACAAGAAGTTTATGGAGGAGCTATTTAAGCCACAGGAACTGTACTCCAAAAAGGCCCTAAGGACTGTATTTGACCGCCTTGCCCATGCATCTATTATGAGACTTAACCAAGCAAGCATGGACAAGGTAGGCATTGGGTATGGGAATATTTATGTCAGCTCATATTTGCTGACTGACCCTGACAACAATGTAGTGGTCAGCTCTGCTATGATGTTCTTCCTTTTATTCAAACAGTTATATGACCTGATGACTATGGCTTTCAAGTACCAAGTTCTGTTGTGCCCTCGCCCCAAAGACATCTTGTTAGTTACGTTTAACCACATGGATGCCATCAAAGACTTCATCCGGGACTCTCCAAGCATTTTAAATCAAGTTGATGAGACTTTCCGGCAACTTATTGATGTAAGATAGAGTATGTCATTGAGTGCATAGGAAGAAATTTTTTGGGGGGGGGAGGAGTTAGACATTCTATATTCCTAAAAGAAAATTGAAAAATACATATCTAAAATAAAATTTAGATTTAAAAAAGTTCAAATAAGGTCATACGTTTCCACACATTGTATTAAAGGGGTATTCCAGGAATATGAACGTCTGATACAAAAACCCATGATGATATAAATAAATGAATATAACAAAACTCAATGTCATTAGTCACAAAATGGAGCTTATATAGTTTTATTTTATGTTTCACAAAATTTTATGGCCTCTCTAAAGTATACAGAATTATCACCAAGATGGCCGCCACTGGAAACTACATAAAAAAACGAAAAGTAGTTGCAAGACTGTTGAATAATGAATTTATATTCCTGGATTGTACCTTCTCAAAGTGCATTCGGTTAAGTCCTCACGATCGTATCAATGCTGTGGTAATCAACCAGTATCCTGCTGCAGCTTTGTCCTGCTGCATCTTAAAGGGGTTTTCCCACAACAGAAAATTCTCACATCTGAATTCCCTAGTGATGGGGAACACACGATCATTTTAACACCTTAATTACTGCTGTTTTAGCTCCTATGACTCTCTAGACTGCTCAGTGTAAAATCCCAGGGTGTGGGCTGGGCCACTCTAAGCAGACAAATTACTGTATTATCCAATGTGGTTACATTATCAGGGTAATGTGGTTACATTAGGTACAAGGTGTATAAGCACTTTGATCTGTACTAACACACTGACACATAGAGAGAGAGAGATTAGACAGATGCCTTTTACACATACGCTGACAACACAGGCTGCAGACTGTTACACTGTGAGCTCTACTACATCTCACAGATATGTGCCTGCGCCCCCTTCCCAGCTTTTCTCTGCTCACAATCTCCTGGCAGGAAGTGATCAGTGAGTATCTCTGAGCTCCATGCAGAGGGTGTTGCTTCAGGTTCAGAGCAAAAAGACACAGAAATCTCAGCTCCAGGCTGTCTGACAGGAATCCAAGATGGCCACTCGACCCTAAGAGAAGTTACATGGTTGTGTCTAGGGGCAACTGAAATTGTGTACACCAGGACTGATAGAGACAGATTGGACTTATATTTGTGAAATGCTGCATTTTTGTTAATAACAATGAATAAGAGTGTTATTTAGTTATCCTGAGTACATATAAGAAACTTGTCTTTGTGGGAATCCCCCTTTAATGCAGTGAGCTAAGAGCACAGAAGTATGAGGACATTTTTTTTTGTGCACTTGCAGAAGCCACAATCTTGCAGTCACAAGAAATGGCGCATAATTTATATTGTGTTTCTGTTTCAGATGTATAACTGTCTTCCCGCTGGTGAGTTTCAGCTTATTAGGCAGACTTTGCTGATCTTCTTCCAGGACATGCATATAAGGGTGAGTGTTATATTTGTACACCATAATGTAGACTTCCATATTGTAATGCATTGTATTGTATCAATACAATATTTGGACTAACATAAGTGTATTTGTATAATGTGCTTATCTCCAGACCCGTTTAGTTGATTTATCTCTTTGTTGTTTTTTTTTAGGTTTCTATTTTCTTAAAAGACAAAGTTCAAAATTCCAATGGGCGTTTTGTTCTGCCAACATCTGGCCCTGTTCCTTGGGGCACTGAGGTGCCTGGACTTATTAGGTGAGCACTGATATTTTCTATGATATGGCTAATTCTTGCTTGGCAAATCTGCATCTGGTCTTTCTTTTCCCACAAGTTAGTGGTTGACAATGTGATGTGTCGGATCCTTTCTGGCTCATAGAGGAAGATCCAAAGGAATATGCCAATGATATTGAAACACTCTGATAGGGTACATGGATATGGGTTATTATTGTAAGACAAAATGTGACCATTTTATATGTTGTAAATTGTTGCTCTCCCCACTATTTGTTTACTTGTCTCTGTGACTCTAGAATATTCAGCTTTAAGGGAGAGGAGGTGAAAAGAGTAGAGTTTCAGAATGGTGGAAATTATGCCAGTCCACTACGGGAAGGATCTTATGATCTTTTTGGTGACCGGGTTCTGAAGCTGGGAACAAATATGTAAGTATAGCAACTATGTAGCTTGAATTGAACTTGTAATCCATAGAATACATAAAAGCTCCTTGCACACAATGTTTGCTACACCCAGGGCCATGCCTAGGATACGTTCAGGTGGAGAAGGGCGGGGGAGCGCTGCTCACCCATCCGCTCTCCATAGGGAGGAGTGCAGCCTGTCACTGGTACGTACAGGAAAAGATACAGCAAGTGCCATCTTTTTCCCGTTGATGGTACTCTACAGTGGGCAATACGTCCATTCATATTGATGGACTTTTTGCCCATTGGAAGGAATGAGGCTCTATACTACCCGTACTAGAACGGTACAGTGCAGGTAGCATACAGCCCAAATTTTCCGGTCGTGTGCAAGGAGCCTAACCGATAATGTTAAAATTTCCATAAAAACACTTATGTTATCCCATGGGAAATGTATTGACAGGTACAGTGTAAGCCGCTCTGTGGAGACTCACATGTCTGGTACCTTAAAAAGTTCAGCAGCACACACCAAGGTAACATAATTTACTAATATTATGACTGATAATAGTAGCCCTAAAGAATACAAATCTCAAACTATTAATAATTGATGAATTGCTAGTATTATTAATTAGTTATTTATAGAGCAGTAATAATTCCATGTTTTCATACTTATAAATGAATGAGACCTTTGAGGGGCTACTAAATATTATCTTTGCAGACCTTTAAAGAGATGTAATCAGAAAATGCCATAGTGTTTGAGTTCTGTAGTTGTTTGCATGTAGCTTTATCTTTATTTGGTCTTTATTAGGAGAATGTAGTGCCAAATCCTCTGGCTAAAGAAGAACTGAATCTTCTTGCTCAGCTACTGGGTGGCTTGGAGCTTAAGAAACCCTCTACTACAGACCACAGCTTCCGACTGAACCTATTCACGAATGACGAGGAAGAAGAGTGAGTGGGGACTGTAACCTTTTATTTACTTTAGGTAGCTTAAAGGAGGAGAAATCTGTACTGGGCAATCTTTGGTAATTGTAACATATGAATGGATCAGTTACATTTATACATGAAAAGAGACATGTCACATGTCCCAGGCCACATATTTCCTTATAGTTAAAGTGTCTTTCATCGAGGGCACACCATTCCCGGTTTTGCTCAGCTTCACATGGGTTCATCGTACTGCCTGATTGGGAGAAGTTAGATGTGTACCACATCTCGTGACCTCGCCCAGGGTTCCGATTAGATGTTCATTTTCATATAAATAAAAACTATGATGATATTTTCTTTCCAAGAAATTTGCATAAGGAATTTTTAGATATCGGTCAAGGAAAGGGTTCTTCACAGAGTAGTTAAACTATGGAATACCCTACCACGAAAGATAGTAATTGTAGAACATATGGTAGCATGTCCAAACTAGATCCTCCAACAATGTGAGGTTTTTTTTGTTCAACTTTACCAACTTATTTAGTTAACTATGTATTGGGCCTTCTCAGACCGTGGAAATCCAAAAATAATGACAATCGTTGCTCAGGAATGGTAGCAAATTCCGACTAAACCAGAATCCTTGGAGTTGCAGCTATTAGGGGATGCAAAGAGTTGGGGCTGTTAGTGGTCATCCTCTTTAATTTGTAAACCTTCTCTTAAGCTTCATGACAAGTTACCATGCTTGTAATATAGACAACATCAAACAAATCTTATTAGCCAGATAATCATTGTGAGAAGGCATTTGGTCAACTAGTTTTTGAATGATTTTGAAAGTCCTTACCTGCTGGGCCACTGAAAACAATTTTGGTTTCTTCAGCTTAAAGGGGTTTTCCCACGAATGAAATCCTATCCTATCCTGTGGATAGGGCCTAACTTGCTTATCAGTGGGGTTCTCAGTGCTGAGACTCCCACAGATTGCGAAAATGCAGCGCTTGGCAAATTCCGTCAGCTCCATAGAGATTAATGGAGCAGAACGATCAGTGCTGATCAGCACGGAGACCCCCACTGATCAGCAAGTTAGGCCCATGGATAGGCCTTAGCTTTAGTTTGTGGGAAAACCCCTTTAAGTCCACAGCACATGATTCTGGCTGTGATAAATAGGGACTCGGGGAGGGAGGTATTATACTACTCAAATCCCCCACTTCCCCCCAGCTTTAGCTTAATGGTCCTAATTGAGCTAGCTAGTTTGCTTACGATCGATCTAGGACTCCAGGAGGGGCAGCTTCAAAAGATCTCTGCAGCCGATTAGTCTTCATGGATCTCCTCCCATTTTCAAACAGGAGACAGAGTAATAAAAACTCTTAAACCAATACTTTGATTGGGGACATCACAGCTCAAGGGCAACTACATTTTTGGATTTCTTCTCGTCGGGAAATCACACTGGCCCCATTCCCGGGGCTCTAGCATCTTTGGATCCAGAGATATAAATATCTCTGGATAGGTACATATCAAACCTGACCCATTTGCTATCAATGCGATGCAGGGATTCGCCTGGATCCAATGATGCTAAAACGCTGCCCCATACGACTTCTCCAGGGTTCTTGACTTAATACCAGTTAGGAGGGATCCATGACCCCTCCTGGGGGTGGCCTGAGGTGTGTCTGCACCTGATATAATCAGACACCTATGAATCCCCATTGTCTTTGCCTGGGAACCCATTATACCAAGAAGTGCAGAGGAAGATCTTAAGGTGTGGATTATCAGGTTCTATTGGGCCCACACACAAGGTGACTAACTTGCTGAACTGCTGGTACTTGTAGTGCTACCTTTTGTATTTTGTACTCTGTTTAACTGTATACATCTCTACTGCATATATTGTTTTATTCACAAATCCAAGCGTCTGTGTCTCTGTCATATACATGCTACCGGGTTGGTTCCTCACCTTGTATAGTCCCGTTATGGACCCGGCTTATATTAAAGGAGAACTGGTGGCATCTTATTTGTTTTGATAAGGTTCTGTTCCACTGAGGCTAGTTAAAGGGGCCTTCTAGCCATTCAGGGTTGTGATTTATTGTTGTGCCATATCCGGAAGTTGTGTGGACAACTTTAAATAACTTCCTGCGCCTCTCAGAACTTGTGCGTTCTGGGAGTGTCTAAAAAGAATAATTAAGTGACCTTGCAACATAATGGGGTCCGAAACAACATAATGGTTTCCTTCACATTGGCATTCTGCTTACATTGCAGACTACCTGGTCTGATTCAATGGGGGACATTTTATTAGTGCTTCTACGCCAGTAGTACCAAGGAAAGCTATAGATATGAAAAGATCTGTTCATAATTATGAAACCTTATGCACAATTCCTGTCATTTTTAAGCACCACTGTAATATTGTGACATTGTTAATCACACATTTTTTCTTGTGTTTTTCTATAACAAGGCAAGCAGCTCTTACAAGGCCAGAGGAACTTTCTTATAAAGTTATCAACATTCAAGCTAGTGAAGTAAGTTAGGTACCAATTTTATATCAGTTAATGATCCTACATCGTAATCATTGGGGCACATTTAATAAGGTCCTTGCGACAATTTTCTGGCGGACTTTGCACATGTATTTAAGAAGGGTCTACCCCACGTTTGTGTCGCAGGTGACCCTTTTGTGCTGCGGCTGAACTAATGAAACGAACTGTAATGAAAGGTTATACAATTTTCCAATATACCTTATGTATCAATTCATCATGATATTCTAGGTCTCTGTTTGCTTTCTTTCTTTACAAAGCTTCTCTTTTTACTTGCAGTGATAGAGATCTGTCCATTGTGATGTGATGGACAAGAAGGTGCACAAACCGTTCTTATCAGAGAGAGTAATCAGAGATGTGTGATAATAACGGCTCGTGCACCTCCATCACATCACCATGGACAGATTTCTATCCACTGGAAGTAAACATAAAAACTTTTTATAGCAGGACAGCAAGCAGAGATTTTGAAAAATGTGCAGAATTGATACAGAAAGTATATTGGAAAATTCCATAACTTTCATTACACAAGCCATATTGATATTTTCAGAAAGTAGACAACCCCTTTAAAGGTGCCCCGAAAAAAGTGCACGGTGTTGGAGCAGACTGAGTAGCATCCATTTTGTTATGCAAAAAGGGTCATTCTGCAGATTGCAAATATTGGCAAGCATTTCTCTTAATTTCTTTTCACAAGTGTCATATTATAATACACACCACAAAGGTTATAGGGAAACCTGCTAAATTAGGGACAATTTCATCATTAAGGTGATCCTAGATCCATCATGATACAGTCTCCATTCTTAAAATAAAGTCAAATTTTGAAAGTCTGTAGATCCTGACATAATGTGACTTGTCCATAAAGTCAGCAGATTCCCATGCCAGCTTTTCCCATGTATTTTACTTGCATATGTCCCCAAGATCTGTAAAGGGCTACAGAATATGATGGAGCTATATCAATGATAATTTATTATTATTATTATGGTAAGGAATAAACTTTCCTATTAACATCCGTAGCTTCTCAATGTCCTTTCAGTGAGGCACATTGGGGTACGTTTACTTACAAGGTCACTCGAGTTTACTGAAAGTGCATTGTCTGTGTATAATAATGTGTGCGTCGATTCACTAAGATTGTGCACCAGAAATCATGAATGTCTTGCTTCCTGCACTGGTCCGACAGAGTTCACCATCTTTTTTTTGTGGTGCACCTTTAACATGGGGCATGCAACACAATTTGAAAGTTAAATATGATGCTCAGTCCGAATCAGTCGGACCGCCCTACACCACACACCTTAATTTGTCGCATGGAAGCCAGCGCAGCTGCGCCACAAAAGGGTTGCGTGCGACACGATTGCAGCGTAGACACTTCTTAAATACCTGTGGAAGCCATTTTAGCCATGAAAAACATGCACAGTGCGACTAGAGTGCTGTGCCCCATTATGTTTAGTATGTGTTTTAAAGGGAACTTGTCATCAGGATCACACATTTTCACCTAATGACAGGGGAACCTTTCTGCTTTTAACATTACTGCTTCCACTCACTTTTAAAAGTAGATAAAACTATACTTGGCTCCCTCTCAGCAATCTGGATCGAATTGCCGGGGTGTCCAAGTTTGTGTCATTATCATTATCTCCTCACTGCTCTCACAGATCTTGGTCATGCAAACATGATCTGACAGAAATTATAAAAACACAACATGCAGCACACTTCCATACCACAGGAGCTAACACCACAGTCCGAGACCGATCCAACAAGTCCCACTTTAAACAATAAAGCAAAGAGTATAAAAACTCCCAATGATTCCAATACGGCTGTTGTTCAAAATTCCTTCAAAGATCTTCAATTATATTCTACCGATGAGGAAAGTTTAGCAACAAGATGTCACTATTCAGAACGTCCTTAAGGTGCAGTTTTCTCTTTAAACTCACTCAACAATGTAGTAGCAAAAACTAAAAGAGAAAGTAGGCACCAAATCACATAGTACGTTCTTAAAACCTTGGATTTTATTCTTAAAAGTTATACTCACAAAAGTATGTTTAAAATGTGCATAAAACAGTGTACAAAACGGGACACTAGCTCCACTCGCTCGCCCGACCCTGGGTTTTGAGTGAGTTTAAGGAGAAAACTGCACCTTAAGGACATTCTGAATAGTGACCTACATCTTGTTGCCAAACTTTCCTCATCGGTAGAATATAATTAAAGATCTTTGAAGGAATTTTGAACAACAGCCGTATTGGAATCATTGGGAGCTCCGGTCAGAGTTTTTTTTTTATACTCCTTGCTTTATGATCTGACAGAGATATGCTTGCAGCAATGTTAATTAATGAAAGTATTCATGTTAATTTTAAAAGCAGATTGGGAAATAGTATTAAAAAGGCTGTAATAACCCGTCATTAGGTGAAAATGTGTGATCCTGATGACAGGTAGAATATATGTTAGGCTGCATTCTTCTCCCAGAAGAAGTTCTAGAGCAGTGATGGCGAACCTTTTAGCGGCCGAGTGCCCAAACTGCAACCCAAAACCCCCCTTATTTATGCGAGTGCAACCCAAAAAATTAAGCAGTAACTTATTGCCCTCCTGTTCCTCAACAACGTTGGTCATATTGGCCCTCTGAGGACAGTTGGTAGAAATTGAATCATATTTAGCTTCTTTACAGTGTTTCCCGAGAATCGTGGGGACAGCAGAAGGTCTGCAAAGATAATCTGCATTGTTACACATTCCCCTTTCCTACAGTCACAGGCGAAGTAAGTTCACTTTATGAGAAATTTATGACTATTTACTATGACTGAAAGCAACAACTTTTAAGTTGCTAGGAACTGCAGCGAAGATTCTTGAGATCACTGTCTGGTGTGCTGAGTGGCATGATGGCCCGAGTGCCCAAAAAGGCTATGAGTGCCCCGCCTCCGGCACCTGTGCCATAGGTTCGCACACCCCTGTTCTAGAGAATCATCAATGGCAACAGCGCATGCAATCCGGTATTAACGGGCTGTTGTATCACATTATTTATTTTAGGACGGGAAAGAAAATAAAGAACTTACGCGAATAATGGGGAGTTTCGTCTGGACAGACACCCAGCTGGCAGAGCTCAGCAAGGGGAGGTACACATCTTCTAGCCTAATGGATGAATGTGAAAATAGTATTTATGTGCATTTATATGTATTTTAAGGATATAGTTATAGGATACACGAGTGCTTGTCTTTGATAATTTATCAATATGAGCCCGTCTTTATAGATTCCTTACCATGTAATGTGTTTTTATTGGAGATAAATTTTAGGTTTTTTTTTTTGCAAAAGTTTAGTTACCTGTTATAAATGCAATTTCCATCTTATCATTGCCTGACTTAATGCCAATCATGTTACCCAGCTCCGCTTATCCATTTGCCAGTTACTTGCTTCCAGTTATAGTAAAGAAAAGGCAGCCGTTCTGGCGGAATGAGGTAAACCGCTGAATGAGGTAGATAATGTGGGTTTTAATAATCCTGTAAGTGAAAATGTATAATGCATTTGTTGAACCAAAGATCGGTTAATGCCTATGACCCGGTATTTTCTAGTGTGACACGAATGTGCTGTAGATATATGATGAAAGGTCACTATTAGTTGAAATGATTTTATCCTCTGGTGATTGATTATGAGGTGTTGTGTCCTTTATGATCGCCATTGTTAAATCTGGTGGCGTTGCCCCTTTTAGAGAAAAGGAAACTGCCTCAAGTTTGCAATTCTGTGTGGAAGAGAGTATAAAGATCATTTTAACCTTACAGTTTATTGCTGTTTTTAGCTCATGACTTCGTAGCTGCTGGTCCAGTGCAAAATCCCAGGGTGTGGGCAGGGCACTATCTAAGCAGAACGATCTCTAGTTTTGTGGGGGAAGGGGTGCAAGATGGGTAGATTAGAGTACAGAGTTAGTAGACACTCAGAGAGACCTGAACCATTGCTAATAGTTGGACACATAGAAAGAGAGGTGTGTGAGATAGATTGCCTTTACACACATGACAGTCAGATCTCTACATCTCTGCTATTCATAGACTGCTGTTCCTCCTTCTCCCTCCCCGGATAAAGAACTTAATTCTGTCGTAGACTGTACCTCCTCACACAGTTGTCGGCAGGATGTCAGTGTCTGTTTGTCAGTGTGAGCTCAGCCCTCGATTGCAGGGGGCGGGACTAGAGCGCACCCATGTGATTGCATCCTAAACATTGAGATAATCCTCTTTTTCATTTCTTGAAAGTATCGTATTGCACTCAAAATTCTGGTATCTGTGCAATACACATATCTAAATGTAGTGTGTATATTTTATAGATATATATTTATTAGCTGTAGATCCTGGCATTGCCCGGATGATTGTAGCAAAATCGGTTAACAAAAAAATATTTTATATCTATCTAAAAAAAAAAAAAAAAAAAAAGACTTTCTTCAAGCTGACCCTAGATGCACCCACATTATTAAGGAAGCACTCTCATTTCTCCCTCAGATATGGTGTCCAGGACTACCCCACAGGATCTCCTCTCTAAACAAAATGTGACGACTTGCTATGCATGACAGATGAAGGCGCTCATAGGAATGCATGGAAAACCCAGCCCTACAGTTTGTGATAGGGAAGCATCCAAACCAATTTCTGCAAAACTTTAATTGTAAGGCTACATTCACACGAACGTATGGGGGACGTATATACGGCCGACGTATATACGGCCGATATACGTCCCCCATACACTCCTATGAGCGCACGGCACCCTACGGGAGCGGTACGGTGCAGCACACGTGCGGCACTGTACCGTTCCGTACCCGGGAAAAAGATAGGACATGTCCTATCTTTTCCCGTAATACGGGGCCGTGCGCTATAGGTTGCTATGGAGAGGGGCGGGGGTGAGCTGCGCTCACCTCCTCCTCCTCTCCCCGTACACTGCCGTTGCCCGCTACGGTACGGTACGGGCGGGCAACGGCAGTGTGAATATAGCCTTAGTGTTCATAGAGAATACCCACTAACCAATAAACAAGAAAAACTGTTAAAGAGAACCTGTCATTAGGATCCACAAAATGTCCCCAACCTGTTACTAAGGACACTAACCAACTCAGCAATATACAGACAAAATGACCTGCAAGGAGTCACAACCAGCAGAGAGGAGTCACACTGGCTTAGATAACATCCCATAAAAAGTACATCCTCATATGACACCTAGAGGTGTGATAATGGAACATGAAGCAAACCAGGAGAGGAGATCCTAGAAGGACTGTTCCCCTCCTTACTGGTTATTGTCATATAGTGTACAAAATTCTTTTTATGCCCAATACAGAATCTTTCAGAATTTGAGGTACAGTATTTTTCGGACTATAAGGCGCACCATCAATAAATGCCTGCTAAAACGTCTAGGTTCATATATAAGGCGCACCTGATTATAAGGATGAATGACCAGCAGGTGGCAGACCTGTGCACAGTTCAAGGCAGCTGTCGTCTGTAAGTACGGTTCATATATAAGGCGCACTGGACTATAAGGCGCACCTTTGATTTCTGAGAAAATCAAAGGATTTTTAGTGCGCCTTATAGTCCGAAAAATACGGTACATCCCTGTAATATAATGACTAACCTTCTTAACAGATCTGTAGAAGCTTGTAGGCCCAAGACCTTATGACGGATTCTCTCAACAGAATCTGGGTGCATTGCAAATAAATTGGCTCTCTGATGTGCCCCTACTTAATTTATAGGGCTCCAGGGTCAGCAGTTTCAGAATCCCTGGAAACATAATCTCATTCACGCAGCCATGTACTTGCCCTGGAGCGGACCCTGGGCGAGCACAGGGCCGGGAGGAGTGAACGCTCGTCACCGCTCCTCCCTCCATAGGCAGAAGAGCAGCCGACATGCTGTTATTGGGAGCCATTGAAATCCATGGGGGCCGTGATCTGGTCGCAAATCACGTGACCAGATCACTGACCCCAATACAGCTGTGTGTGAATGAGCCAGAGGTGACATGTGTAAAGTACCTTTTCAGTCTAGTTTTAGACATAACTTCTAGTTACAGTATTCATAATAAAGGTGGCAAGGTGATCACTGAAATATATAGCCATTTTCAGAGCTATACAGTGTTGTTTCCCCATAAATACTAAACCTCTTCCAGCAATGAAAATGTTAAAAGGGTAGAAAGCAGCAACATGTCAACATGCATAGAACTGCCTAATGAATGAAGGAGATGCGTGTAAAGCAGAGGAGTCTGTGTTTATAGGAGCAATAATTGTAGAACAAAGATCCTTTTTACATTTATCCGGAGAGGTGCGTGGGAACACTTTTCATCCATGCAAACCAAATTCCAAGCAGACGTGGGGCAAAATGCCCAGGTCTACTTAGAATACTATAATTCCTATGAAAAACTACTTCTGATGATCTGGTAAATGCAGATTTGTAAAGTGCTTAGCACATCTATAACATAAAATATGAATGTTTAAATCACACCGTATATTCTCAAGCTTTGAACAAGAACCCCTATTATCAATAATCATATTTTCCTCTAACCTGAACCCACAACTTACTAAATATTAATAGCATATGATACAAGGCTCGATGCCATCTCCACTGAGAATGTGGAATGAAGGGAGAAGGTATTTAAAGGACATCTACCATCAGGATGAAAGACTATGTAAATGAGCCTGAGGGGCTCCAGGTGCCATTAACACCTATGGAGCCTGGAGCTCCTCAGGCTCATTTGCATACAATCATTTATCCTGGTGGTAGATGCCTTTTAAATCAATTAGGTAACTACATTTTTACGTTTGTAAATACATTTGCAAACTGCTTGCACCAGTATTGTTCCCACAGATGCACCATGCATGCAGCTATACATTACTGTGCACCAGGTCAGAGACTAAGAGTCTTACAGGAAATCTACCATGAGAAATCAGAAGTAGATCTGACTGCAGATTCCTCCTGCCTGCCTCTGCCCTAATCTGTAATTTAATAAACTTGGAATTTAACGTAATTTGTTAAAAAAAACTTTATTTTAGTAATATGTAAATGAACTGGAGAGGCTACTGGGGCCTGCCTGAGCACTGGGAGTTAAGGCTAGCTTCTGCAGTTAATTTACATATTACTAAAATAAAGTGGTTTTTTTTTTGTTTTGTTTTTTTAGAAGGTAGGTTAGGTTCCAGGATTATTAAATTACACATTAGGGCAGAGGCAGGCAAGAGGAATCTACCAACACATCTACTTCTGATCTTAGATTCCTCATGGTAGGTTTCCTTCAAGTACCACAAATCACCCTTGAAAAACACATTTTTGGTCAATGTAACTTGAGCTCTTCTTAGCATCATTATCCTGTACTTCTGAGTAAAAAAAAAAGAAGTGGCAGTCCAAACTATCTTGAAACAGTATTAAGCATTCAGCCCAACAAATTGGAGATGACAATATTCACCCACCTAAGCAGAGAAGAACAGAAGTGATAGCAGTTTCATAGTTAAAAAGTTCCTAACAAATACAGTGGGTAGTCAGGCTGCCATGGTGTAAGTAACATGAACCACCGGGTGACTGTACCACGTAAATGAGCAGTCTACAGAACTTGATGCCTAAAGCCAAAATGAGCTCCGGTAGACTTTAACCATCAGGTTACCTGTATAGGAAGCTCGATGTCTTATAAAAAGATGATATGTTAATAGATCAGTCAGGAGAAGGAAACGTTTCCAAGGCATTTAGATACTATGGAACACAGTGAAGTCATTAAGAAGCTCTTGCAGAATAGTGACAATTCCATCGACTGCACATCCTTTAGAAATTATCAAAAACAAGTAGAAGAATTGTCAAGAAGCCTATAGAGGCATTCAGCTTCTGGAATTTCTGGCATCCACTGCAAGTGACAGCCATTTCTAAATCCAGCCCTGTACTTCAAATGTCTGGGTTATGTAGATGGCTAAGCATGACTGTAATCTGCTCAAATCCATGTCATGTCTGCACAAATCACGTGGAAAAAAATGGTACAGTCTGGTAAGACCAAGGTTACATTTCTTAGCCATAACTAGACTTTATGTTGTGAGGCAGTTTCTGCAGGTTGAACTGTGGCTTTACTCAAGGGGGAGGGGATTGTGATTAGTTCCAAATATCAGTCGATTTTGGCACTAAACCTGAAAGTTGAAGACAGAGAATTGGACCTTTCTGAACCACAAGAGTTAAAACCTGGCTTTACCAGGACAAGATCTAAGCCTTGGAATGGTCCAGCCATTGCCCTTACCTGATCACTGCAGAAAATCTGGGGGTTGACTTGATATCAATCATTTGCATTTAAAAACCCAGCCATTTTACCAGATTCTCATTCACTTTATGTATTGAAAAGTGGTGACAAAGCTATTCTTTATAGTGTTCTTAGTGCAAAGTTGTATATTTATTAAAGTCTATACAAATTTGAAATCTAGAACCGTACAGTTCCAGAATGTTGCCGAACCCCCTCCCCCAAATTGGTCAATAGGGGGTTAATTTAATTCCCAATAAACAACAAACAAATAAACAGATCATCATTGCTATTCATTTCCTCTCTGTTCACTTTCTAAAACCATTTCTCAGTCACTACAGAGTGTTTTCTTAGGGATGTAAGATTTTCGGACCATGTAAGGTTCTAACCCATCGGGCAGTGTCCTGTCAATGTCTGTGAATCATAGATTGCTGGCAATGTACTGCATCTCCGTGATGACAGTGACAGATTTCTAGGTGCATAGTTCATTCAGGTGTTACCACATCAGTTCAAAAACATTACATTACTAAAGATTCCTTAGATTTTTCTTATAACATACAAAAACCTGCTTAGACTTCTCCATTCCAGTTAAAAAGGATCACAGGGCGGTACTCACACCACCCCCGGACTCCACAGTAAAATTGAAACCAAGATCGCTGTATTCATGGTACAGATGAGTAAACATAGGAAGTTAAGCTGGGCTGGCTGTATACTACTGGGGGCAAGCTGGGCTGGCTGTATACTACTGGGGCAGGCTGTATACTATAGGGGGCTGGCTGGCTATATACTGGAGGGTCTGTGACCAATGCATTTACCACCCTCGGCTTATACTCGAGTCAATAGGTATTCCCAGTTTTTGGTGGTAAAATTGGGGGTCTCGGCTTATACTCGGGACGGCTTATACTTGAGTATATACGGTACATCTATGCATAACAAAACATGTCTCTTTATCTTGTGCAGCCTACTAAAGTCCACAGTTTTAAATACCGGATTCAGGAGTCAACTGGATAGGAGGTCCAAGGATCAAGATGCAAACCCCTATCAGGGAACCACCTACGTCATGTGTAAACATACACTGACATCCAGAGCGTCCCGGACACCGCAGACAACGCAGCACGGCCCCTGTTATGCGCAGACCATCCTCATTCTAGCGGGGCTGTGTTTGACAGCTCCTGTCATGCGCAGTAGACTTCCCCCTTATTTTGCAGCTTGCGTTCCACCTGCGTTCCTCATTCGTTTTTGGTCGGGGTGCGCTGGGTGTCTACATTGCCCTTTTGTGCAGCCCTTGTGCAGCCCTTGTGCAGCCCTTTTTCGCGGCTGAGAGGTGGTGTGTTTTTAACCCTTTCTTCTTGTACACTGCTTGCAATTATACTTGTTGCACTTGTCACTTTATTTGCACTTTGCACAGTAGGTGCTTTACAGGTTTACAAAGTTTACAAAAATAATTTATATATGTATGCACTAGCACTGTATATGTATGCACTAGCACTTTATCCAGTTTTCTGTATATAATTTTTTATGCAATGTAAGGGGGATTATGTTTTGATATCCTGACACGATATGTTAATTCAGGGGGTGGGGTTCATTTTGATCATGTGATCACTTACTTGTGGTATATATGTATCCTGTTCACCTATGTCACTTGGCTTGAAAAAGGCTCCTTGGAGCCGAAACGTTGATAGCAAGCAGAGATCTAGAAAACCATAATTAATTGATACAGAAAGTATATTGTGTAACTACATTTGCAGAAACCATTATGCTAATGTGTAAGTGAATGTGTAGAAGTGACCCCTAATTACTGCCCTGAGTGAAGTTGCCCCCCCCCCCCCACCTTGTTCAAATTTGGTTCAAAATTGGTGTGAAACGTTTGTGCTGGTTTGTGCAGCAGAAATTTTTGTTTGTGCCGCTATCGTTTTAAAGATATTAATAAAAGTTCATACAGCACATACACAAACACCATATACATTTATACAGCACAAACACACCACATACACTCATACAGCACATACAAAAGCACCATATAAACTCATACAGCATATACACTCACTCAGCACATACGCAAACACCATATACACTCTTACATCACATACATAAACACCATATACACTCATACAGCACACACACTAACACCATAAACACTCATACAGCACACACAGCACATACACTCATACAGCACGTACACAAACAGCAGATGCACTCATACAGCACATGCACAAACATCACATGCATTCATACAGCACATAAACACACCATATACTCTCATACAGCATATACACTCATACAGCACATAAACACACCATATACTCTCATACATCACACCCACACCATATACACTTATACAGCATATACACTCATACAGCATATACACACACCGTATATACATTCATGCAACAAACAAACACTATATACACTCATACAGCGCACATACACCATATAAACACATACAGCACAAACAAAAAAACCATTTATGTTCATCCAGAATATACAAAAACACCATATACACTCATACAGCACATACACAAACACCATATACACTCATACAGCACACACACCACATACACTCAAACAGCACATACAAAACACCATATAAACTCATACAGCATATACACTGACTCGGCACATACACAAACACAATATACACTCTTACAACACATACATACACACCATATACACTCATACAGCACACACACAAACACCATATACAATCATACAGCACACACAGCATATACATTCTTACAGCACATACACAAACAGCATATACACTCAAACAGCACATACACAAACATCACATGCACTCATACAGCACATAAACACACCATATACTCTTATACAGCACACACAGCATATACACTCATACAACACATACACAAACATCATATGCACTCATACAGAACATAAACACACCATATACTCTCATACATCACACCCACACCATATACACTCATATAGCATATACACTCATACAGCACATACACACACCGCATATACATTCATGCAACAAACACACACTATATACACTCATACAGCGCAAACACACCATATAAACACATACAGCACATACAAAAACACCATATACACTCATACAGCACACACACACACCACATACACTCATACAGCAAATACAAAAGCACCATATAAACTCATACAGCATATACACTCACTCAGCACATACACAAACACCATATACACTCTTACATCACATACATAAACACCATATACACTCATACAGCACACATACCCACACCATATACACTCATACAGCACACACACAAACACCATATACACTCATAAAGCACACACAGCATATACACTCATACAGCACATACACAAAAACCATTTATGTTCATACAGAATATACAAAAACACCATATACACTCATACAGCACATACACAAACACCATATACATTTATACAGCACACACACACCACATACACTCATACAGCACATACAAAAACACCATATAAACTCATACAGCATATACACTCACTCAGCACATACACAAACACCATATACACTCTTACAACACATACATAAACACCATATGCACTCATACAGCACACATACCCACACCATATACACTCATACAGCACACACAGCATATACACTCATACAGCACATACACAAACACCATATACACTCATAAAGCACACACAGCATATAAATTCATACAGCACATACACAAACATCACATGTAGTCATACAGCACATAAACACACCATATACACTCATACAGCACATACACACACACCAGATACACTCATACTAAACATACACACACAGCATATAGACTCATACAGCTTATACACACAGCATATACACTCATACAACAAACATACACTATATACACTCATACAGCACACACACAAACACCATATACACTCATACAGCACACACACCCACACCAAATACACTCATACAGCACACACACAAACATCACATGCACTCATACAGCACATAAACACACCATATACTCTCATACAGCACACATAGCATATACACTCATACAGCACATAAACACACCATATACTCTCATACATCACACCCACACCATATACACTCATACAGCATATACACTCATACAGCACATACACACACCGCATATACATTCATGCAACAAACAAAGACTATATACACTCATACAGCGCACATACACCATAAAAACACATACAGCACACACACAAAAACCATTTATGTTCATCCAGAATATACAAAAACACCATATACACTCATACAGCACATACACAAACACCATATACACTCATACAGCACACACACACCACATACACTCATACAGCACATACAAAAACACCATATAAACTCATACAGCATATATACTGACTCGGCACATACACAAACACCATATAAACTCTTACAACACATACATAAACACCATATACACTCATACAGCACATACACACACACACACCATATACACTCATACTAAACATACACACAGCATATAGACTCATGCAGCACATACACACAGCATATACACTCATACAATACACAAACACCATATACACTCATACAGCACACACAGCATATACATTCTTACAGCACATACACAAACAGCATATACACTCATACAGCACATACACAAACATCACATGCACTCATACATCACATAAACACAACATATACTCTCATATATCACACCCACACCATATACACTCATATAGCATATACACTCATACAGCACATACACACACCACATATACATTCATGCAACAAACAAACACTATATAAACTCATACAGCGCACACACACCATATAAACACATACAGCACATACAAAAACACCATATACACTCATACAGCACATACAAAAACACCATATAAACTCATACAGCATATACACTCACTCAGCACATAAACAAACACCATATACACTCTTACATCACATACATAAACACCATATACACTCATACAGCACACATACCCACACCATATACACTCATACAGCACACAAACAAACACCATATACACTCATAAAGCACACACAGCATATACACTCATACAGCACATACACAAAAACCATTTATGTTCATACAGAATATACAAAAACACCATATACACTCATAAAGCACATACACAAACACCATATACACTCATACAGCACAAACACACCACACACACTCATACAGCACATACAAAAACACCATATAAACTCATACAGCATATACACTCACTCAGCACATACACAAGCACCATATACACTCATGCAGCACATACACAAACACCATATACACCAATACAGCACACACAGCATATACACTCATTCAGCACATACACAAACACCATATACACTCATACAACACATACATAAACACCATATACACTCATACAGCACACACCCACACCATATAAACTCCTACAGCACATACACAAAAACCATTTATGTTCATACAAAATATACAAAAACACCATCTACACTCATACAGCACATACACAAACACCATATACACTCATACAGCAAACACACACCACATACACTCATACAGCACATACACAAACACCATATTCAGTCATACAGCACACACACTAACACCATAAACACTCATACAGCACACAAAGCATATACACTCATACAGCACATACACAAACATCACATGCACTCATACATCACATAAACACACTATATACTTTCATACATCACACCCACACCATATACACTCATATAGCATATACACTCATACAGCACATACACACACCGCATATACATTCATGCAACAAACACTATATACACTCATACAGCGCACACCCACACCATATAAACACATACAGCACATACACAAAAACCATTTATGTTCATACAGAATATACAAAAACACCATATACACTCATACAGCACATACAAAAACACCATATACACTCATACAGCACAAACACACCACATACACTCATACAGCACATACAAAAGCACCATATAAACTCATACAGCATATACACTCACTCAGCACATACGCAAACACCATATACACTCTTACATCACATACATAAACACCATATACACTCATACAGCACACACACTAACACCATAAACACTCATACAGCACACACAGCATATACACTCATACAGCACGTACACAAACAGCAGATGCACTCATACAGCACATGCACAAACATCACATGCATTCATACAGCACATAAACACACCATATACTCTCATACAGCATATACACTCATACAGCACATAAACACACCATATACTCTCATACATCACACCCACACCATATACACTTATACAGCATATACACTCATACAGCATATACACACACCGCATATACATTCATGCAACAAACAAACACTATATACACTCATACAGCACATACACCATATAAACACATACAGCACAAACAAAAAAACCATTTATGTTCATCCAGAATATACAAAAAACACCATATACACTCATACAGCACATACACAAACACCATATACACTCATACAGCACACACACCACATACACTCAAACAGCACATACAAAACACCATATAAACTCATACAGCATATACACTGACTCGGCACATACACAAACACAATATACACTCTTACAACACATACATACACACCATATACACTCATACAGCACACACACAAACACCATATACAATCATACAGCACACACAGCATATACATTCTTACAGCACATACACAAACAGCATATACACTCAAACAGCACATACACAAACATCACATGCACTCATACAGCACATAAACACACCATATACTCTTATACAGCACACACAGCATATACACTCATACAGCACATACACAAACATCATATGCACTCATACAGAACATAAACACACCATATACTCTCATACATCACACCCACACCATATACACTCATATAGCATATACACTCATACAGCACATACACACACCGCATATACATTCATGCAACAAACA
>CM033642.1:144657889-144715451 GCA_019512145.1 Engystomops pustulosus | reverse complement strand
GTTCACCTATGTCACTTGGCTTGAAAAAGGCTCCTTGGAGCCGAAACGTTGATAGCAAGCAGAGATCTAGAAAACCATAATTAATTGATACAGAAAGTATATTGTGTAACTACATTTGCAGAAACCATTATGCTAATGTGTAAGGGAATGTGTAAAAGTGACCCCTAATTATTGCCCGAGTGAAGTTTCCCCCCCCCCCCCCACCTTGTTCAAATTTGGTTCAAAATTGGTGTGAAACGTTTGTGCTGGTTTGTGCAGCTGAAATTTTTGTTTGTGCTGCTATTGTTTTAAAGATATTAATAAAAGTTTCCAGAGCACATCAGAGGTCAACCAGCCCTCTCACATAACCCAAATCAAACAAAATTGGTGCCAATCAATTCTGCTATGTTAGTGCTGGTTTGTGCTGCTCAAATTTTTGTTTGTGCTGCTTTTGTTTTGAAGATATTAAGTCATTTCTAAAGTTCAAAAGGCCAACCAGCCCCCCACATTAACCGAATCACACAAAAGTGGTATCAAACGTTTGTGCTGGTTTGTGCAACAAAAAAATCTTTGTTTTTAAGGTATGATTAGGTTTTCACATGTTTAGGATAAAATGCTAAAAAGAACAAACCTAGTGACACTTCTCTGGTTTTATCACCAGAGGGAGCTAACAAAAACCTTGGGTGTTCATTTACTAAGGGTCCCGCGGACCGCACTTTCGTCGGACAACCCGGCGATTTCTGTTCTGCGCCGCTGGGACAGGGATTTAAAAGGGGTTTTTGGCGCAATTGTGCCAGCTTTCATTCAACAGAAGTTGGGGGGCCTGTTGGATGATCCGACGGATTTGGACAAACCACGGGATTTAACTTAAAAATTGTGTTACAAGCCAAGCACTTACATGCATCGGGAAGAACTTTTGAATTTTACAAATCAGTTAATATCTTCAAAACAAAAGCAGCACAAACAAAAATTTGAGCAGCACAAAACAGCACAAACGTAGCAGAATTGATTGGCGCCAGTTTTGTTTTATAATAATAATAATTCTTTATTTATATAGCGGACACAGATTATGCAGCACTGCACAAAGCATGTCAAATCAATTCCTGTCCCCATGGGGCTCACAATCTAAACAACCTAACAGTATGTTTTTGGATTAATTGGGTAATGTGGGGGTCCTGGTTAACCTCTGATGATCTATGGAAACTTTTATTATTATCTTTAAAACAATAGTGGCACAAACGAAAATTTCTGCTGCACAAACATAGCACAAATGTTTGACACCAATTTTATAAGATTTGAACAAGGTGGGCGGGGGGCATCTTCATTCAGGTTAATTACTGTACTTCAATCTAATCTATATACTAATAAGAGAACAGGATTGTAGGTATATGTGAGGGCACAGCAATTATTGCTATACTAAGTTTACACAACTCTGTATATATATATATATATATATATATATATATATATACAGGCAGTCCCGGGTTACGTACAAGATAGGTTCTGTAGTTTGTTCTAAGTTGATTTGTATGTAAGTCGGATTGTATATTTTATCATTGTGCTCCAGACAAATTTTTTTTTTTGCCCAAGTGACAATGGAGTTAAAAAATTTTTGATGTATTTGGACAAGATTACAATAAAAGCTTCATTACAGACACCTTACAGCTGGACATTGCAGTCTGGGACTATAGTAAAGCCTCCAGAGAGCTTCACCAGAGGTCACAGTGGGCAGAGGGGTCCGTCTGTAACTATGAGTCGTCTGTAAGTCGGGTGTCCTTAAGTAGGGGACCGCCTGTATATATATATTAAAAAAAGGGATTCGCCACTCTTTGATGAAGACTCGCTCTTTTAGAATCCAATGAGTCCCCTTTGTTTGAAAAATGTAAAATAAACATAATCCCAGGCGGATTCAGAATGCAGCACGCTTTATTCTTTGTACTCCTCTGCGCTCAGTAAACCATCTACAGCAGTGATGGCGAACCTATGGCACTAGTGCCAGAGGTGGCACTCAGAGCCCTTTCTGTGGGCACTCAGGCCATCACCCTAAGGCAGAGTTCACCAAACAGGACCAAATCCATTAGATCTTCCTGCAGTCCTGGGCAATTTATGAGATGCTCCGCTCAGCGCTATTTTACAGCGACACTTCCTTGACTATTTGGAACTGCTTGAAAAGTAAGAAGGTGAGGAAAGGGCTGCATTATCTTTGGAGGTTCTCATGCTGGACCCACCATTCTTCCTAAACAAAGAGACCCTGGAGAGAGCTACAATGAGAGTCTGAATTTCCACCTTCTTTCAGCTGTATGGTGGCCTCAGGCGGCCATACAATTAAAGAAGTGGAGAACAGGTAGCAATAAGTTACTGCTTAAAATGGCACATCAGGGTAAATAAGTGGGTTTTGGTTGTAGTTTGGGCACTCGGTCTATAAAAGGTTTGCCATCACTGATCTACAGCCTTCTCATGTAAAGATCAGCACCATGCTGAAACTTTTGTCTGTATGTTATGGGTTTTTTTTATTGTTGAAGGGGAAGATGTATCCCCATCTTTGTTGTATTGTCTTCTTTTTGTGCTAAAATTGAAAACCAAATACAAATTTTATTAGATAAAAAAATAAAAAAAAATTTTCAGCTTGATACTTATAAAGCATTATATGCTATCTCCCCCCCGTTACATAAATCTAGACAGTTTTGCTGGTAATATGGAATGTGTGCAGATGCCTTTATGAACAATAAATTTTTATTACATTTTTAACAATACAGCTGAAGTATATCACACATTTGACAATTTTCCATTTTGCAGTGTACGTTAGCATTTTGCAATGTACTATCCTTCTTTGTTTCATTAGCTTGCTTTCTCCTGAACACAATGCCGTATTCCTCGGTAGCTGGGCTTGAGAGTCTTAGATCTGGTGCTACAGTGTCCATGAGACTCTGAAGGGCTGCCGTATATTGGGGTCAGAACACTCCCCAGTACATACGTGCAGTCTGATCCACACAATCTTTTTCGTAGTAGAATGATAATTTTGGTGCATTTCAATTACAATAGTACAATATAAGTCAGCTGGTTAACCATAAACCAATTATTGTAACATGAACAGAAACAAAATCATGAACATTAACATATTTGACCTGACTCTGTCAATGCTGTATATTTCTTTATACCGTATTGTAGGCACTTTTCAGCCAACACTCCCAATTTTCCCTAAATTTATTGTACCTCAACTCCTGCATCGCTATGGCTTTCTCATACATGCAAGTGGTGTTCATTTGGTCAATTATTTCCTTTTTGTTGGGACTAGTTGGTTTTTTCCAGTGCCTAGTGATTACGAGTTTCGTGGCCATGAGTATATGTGCCACTACCACTCGCGATTTTGTGGGGAACTGATCCATATCTATAAGTAGGATAGCCATAGCAGGAGAGAGTTTATGTTGTCTACCAGCTATGTTGGCTATCATAGAAGTTGCGCTATCCAAAAGGTTTTTTATTATTGGACATAGCCATAGTGTGTGGCGGTCCCCCTCGATCCGCAGTTCCTCCAGCATAGAGGTGAGGATTCTGGGAAGATCTTATTTATCCGTGTGGGGGTGAAGTACCATAGCATGTGGGATTTTAATATGGCCTCACAGTGTGATACACAGTGGATACACAGTTATACAAGGCATTCAACCATTGTTTCTCTGTAAAGTCTTGTTCCCATCTTATCATGTGTGGGAGTTTTTGGAATATAGTTCTACCCCCTAGTATATTATAGAAAGCCGAAATCCCTTTTTTAATGCCTGGGCCTAAATTCAATAATTTTTCTAAGTCTTTATTGAGCATAGGGGTTGTGCTCTTGGTATGTTGTAGAAAATTTCTTCTGCGGAGAAATGGGTAAAAATTTTGAACTGAAATTGAATATTTTTTCATCAAAAGTTCAAAAGAGGAGATAGCTGTTCCTCACATTATGTACTGTAAGGAGTGAATACCTATAAATTTCCATGGGGATATGTCTATGTTGTTTATGAGGAATCCCATGATTTCTAAGGGAATATGCTTTGGAGGGCATGTGTTTCATGAAGCAACAAATGTCATTCCTCTCAAAATCCACTTTGCAAAGAGTGACTCAATCTTCATACCATTCTGTATCATTTTTTTGCAGCATATAATGTTTTTTTTTCAGCAAAACTAATTCTACAGTAGAGCAATTTTTGTTTTACTTTTTAAAGATTTTTATGGATCTTTATGGACAATGATTCTTCAACACCACAAATAATGGAAGTCTATATAAACTAGGCTACAACTAATTTGTGATGTAATATTTGAGGTAATATGATAACCACCATACACAGTAGCCTTTGTATGCTGTGGCAATAAGCAACCAATCACAGCTTTTATTTTGCCACAGGTCATTAATATGAGCTCTGAGCTTTGATTAGTTACTATAGGCAATGAGTATAATACAGCTTATGTGTGAGGTAGAGTGAGTGAGAGACAGATAGGGAGAGTAACTGAGAAACAGAGAGACAGACAGGGAGAGATCATGAGTGATAGAGAGACAGCCAATGAGTGTGAGTGAGAGACAGAGAGGCAGAGAGACAGACAGGGTGAGTGAGTGACAGACAGGGAGAGATAGACGCATAGATAAATTTTGAAAACAGGCAGCACTTCAAATTGGTGGAACAAGTTCAAGTGGTCTTTATTCCCAACCTACTAAATTTCAGCTTCATCCGAAGCCTTTCAGCTTCATCCGAAGCCTTTCTCAAGCAAATGACCAAGTGCACATAAACCATTTTTATAGGAAGTGACAAGTATATAGTAGGTGGAGATAAATATTACATAACATGTGAAATAGTCGTATCGATTCCAATCCATCAATGATATATACAGTACTTGAGAGGTGAACCAATATATATAGAGAGATAGGCTCAAGTGTAAGTGCAAATGTGAGTGAATAAAATACATAACATAGCAATCCTGTGCAAAGTATTCAATGCACAACGTCTTCCATGCTCAGGCCGGATTCACAGGTGTTATCCAATTACAGTCTTATACGCGTCTCTCTGAAGCAAGCGAAGATACCCACAGTGGTAAACGCGGCTACTACTCCAGACCTCTGGCTTCTTAAATGTACACGGCGGGTCTGCCGTCCGCGTCACTACCGGTCTGTCATGTGGTCTCATATGTGAGCACCAACATCACGGGCACGTGACTCCCCTTCGGACATGCGCAGTACGGACAGGCGCCATTTTGTTTGAGGGCAATTGGAGCATTTATATGTAATACAAAAGAAGGTAAGTCTACCAGGCTCGGAACATATGATAACTCTAGATAAACCTCCGGAGTATATACTGTATCCCTTATCTCGCCATTGGGACAAACCAAACCAAAAGATAATAATCAACAACATTGGCTGTCAATAATCACCTGGATTCTCCCGATACAGGCAGAAAAACTGAAGATGCTATAAAAAAGTTTTTTTGTAGAAAAAGTAAAAACATATAGTAAAGAAAAGGATCGCCTCTGTGTTCCTCAATTTCTGTTGTGTTTTCTTTCTAGAAAAGGACAAGAAAAGCATGTATTAATATAAAATCATGAATCCAAAAGAATTTATTTATGCAAATTAATGCACTCCTCCTATTCAGAGGGTTAGGTGCACAAAAACATGATTTGTTATGAAGGCAAGCTCTATTTATCTGGACACCTGTAGCGAATAATCAACATTCAATCCATTGGGTCTCAATGGATTTAGATCTATGATCCATTCCAATTCTCTTTGCTTAGTACCAGCTTGTCTACCACCACCTCTTATCATTGGTTGGTACAGTGGTACATGATCTAAAGACAAAATCCTAAGTTGCCATTCAGTATGTTCTAGCTTCAAAAAGAGGTCTCAAAATAGGTAAGTCTTTCGTTTTATTACGGATCGTATAACTGTGATGGTTAATCTAGTTTGAAATCCCACATAGTCTCCCCACATAGAGTAATTACAGGGCATGTCAAGACCAAAAATTACCGTACATACATACTGTCACATTCAAGAATATTCCATGTGATATACCCTATTTGTCCCAGGTAGTACAAAATTCTCACCCTTCATCATAAGTGTCAATTAATACAAGATAAACAGGGAAGCTCCTTTTCGTTGTCCTACGTAGCGGTCTAGTTTTTTTCAACGTCCCACAACTGCTTGACGAGAATCTTATTATCGAATGTGGCTATTTTTTTGGATCAAGTTTAAGGACATTTGCTAACTTTTTCAAAATTTAATGTGAAGATTTGCTGAATTTCATGACATTATGTTAGTCTCATTTGATGTGACATTTTATATACTAAGGGTCCTTTCACATAGCTGCAGAAAAATTGCATTTGCATTTCATTTCTATGGGTCAATAAAAAATACTGATACACCTTGAATACCATCCTAATCCATTGCTATAGAAAACATAGAGCACATTTATTTTTTTTTACACATTAAAAGTGAATGAAATTTTAAGGGAAAAAACTGAGTCCTCCCGGCAGAGTAGTGTCCACCTGGAACGACTAGTCCATCTCATATACACTAAATACACCTATGCTCCCCCCTGTCCCATTACATGGACGGGAAGCTAATAAATATTTGCGGAAGAATAAAGTGAACAATTAACCATAGATGGTAATCAATACTTACGATCTAGTCCCTACGAAAACAGAGCTCTGCTCCGATACATACATATGCCCACATGAGACCATCGGCAGTACCGGAGACTAAGTCCATGCTCATGCGCATATGCAGGAACCGAAATAGCTGGGAACCAAGTCCCTGGGCATGCGCAGTTGAGCCTCGCCGGCGCGCGATACTCGGACAAGAGACTAAGTCCCCTGTAATGCGCATATACGGAAACCACAATAGCTGAGAACTAAGTCCCTGATTAGCCTTGCCGGTGCGCGACACTCGGACATGCGCATCACAAAAACAGGGAGACGTGCCCAGGTCGCCCCTCCAGTACTTGTGACTCACAATCTGAAAACGGACCTACCCACTCTCCCTCCTCCCCATGGATACGTCAGCATGAGAGTCTTTAAATATCGCTGCTGTGGTTGGCGTGCCGCATTATAGC
Organism: Engystomops pustulosus; assembly: GCA_019512145.1. Lineage (NCBI taxonomy): Eukaryota > Metazoa > Chordata > Amphibia > Anura > Leptodactylidae > Engystomops > Engystomops pustulosus. The sequence goes on along the minus strand of CM033642.1, from coordinate 144,708,399 downwards.
CCCGGTACCCCTGAGGACGCCACGTTCAGTGGCGAAACATGTCGGGGGGAGGGGGGGGCTAGTCTGCACTTTCTAATTTTAGATTCAGCAATGTGCAAAAGCGTTTCGCAATTCAGCGATAATACAAGTTGTATGTGTGATGGAATGACTGGAGACTAATTATAGGGCAATATATAGGAATCCTCCCTTACTCCCCCTTCCCCTCCTCCCCTTAGCTGATTGAGGCTATTGCCATAGCTTACAAATAGGAGGCTTAAGGGGTTACACCGCAGTTAGGCTACCCAGCTGGGAAATAAATTGATGGTCCGGACGGCTCATACATAGACCTACACCTGATAGGACCTACTACTATTTTCCCTATATATACCGTATTCCTGATGTCTAATTCGCTGTGCACCACTGTCTGTTAGTTTTAAAACTTCACCTATAGTTGAATGATCTTTGATCCATCCTTTTAAAAATCAGACATATAAGTTAAATTTAATGTGACAAATGGGTGATAATGTCCCCATAGGACAAATTCCTTTGTTTTCTCCATATTGAATATAATACACACCCAGTCACACTGGTCACAATAGGTAGCTTTATTATCTTCTCTGCCCACATGCACTCACACTTGCGTGACGTCATTAGGCAGCGTGCCACAGTGTGTGCATGCGGGCAGAGAGCATAGGCGTGCCTCTGCCCACACTGCCGGAGCTGAGCTCCGGAGATAAGTTTATTATTTTATCATGAAAGCGACAGTGCTGGCCATTATTTGTAAAGGGGGGCTACTACTGGACATTTTATTAACCCCTAAACGCCAAAGCCACTTTTCACTTTCCTGACACGGCCCATTTTTTTCAAATCTGCCCTGTGTCACTATAAATGGTTATAACTTTGAAATGCTTTAAAGAGAACCCATCCTGCAAAATAACCCCCCTAAACTAAATATATTTTCATAAACTGCCATTAGAGAGCATTGCCTCTATCCCTTCATTGTCCCTCTACATGCCTGTAAACCTAAGCAATGAGGTCCTAAAGCTGTATGCAAATGACCTGTGAAATGTCCAATGAAGCATTAGCATATTCAAGCTGTCCACTCTATTCATGAGTGGGAGGCACAGCCACACCCCCAGTGCTTGACTGACAGCCTGTATAATGATGTGAGGCTGTATAATGATGTGCTTGCTGGTGGCCACGCCCCCTGCAGCCTGTGTGTGTATAGGAGAGATACAGCAGCTCCAGGCAGCCATGTTACAGCAGAACATGTCAGATTCATGTGTAGCTGATGTCTGTGTCTCTCACCTGTATATTAGGAGGATGCAGCATGTCAGCAGATGCAGCACACACACTAGCAATGCTTTACTATACATTACACACAGGCATGAGCAGGGGGAGGGGAGGGGGAACACGGGTGACATCACTGCCTCTGACCATGTGATCAGCCTCATTTACATAATAAAGAATAGATGATTTTTTAATGTATGAAATAACTAGATAAAGCCTGGGATGGGATCCATGTGAGCTGCTCCAACAGGTAGAGGTGACAGGACTAGTGACACAGACCTGATGACAGGTGTCCTTTAAGGGTCATGCTGTGGATAGATGAGACAACAATATTTTTGGCATCAGACGATTCTGTAAACTGTGTTGGGGGTCTCCTTAAAGGGGGAGAGGGGCACAGGATACTGGATAATGAATTGTCCTGCCAGGACCTTAATCTTATATTCATGAATACTATTATAAGGTCCAGACAAGGCGATTGTTCATGGACAGATAGAGATCACATGACCCTCCATCTGTGGCCATTTTATGGTCAGTAATGTCTGGCTATCAACTGTGTTGTGTATAAGGCTGGATTTAGAAATGGATTTGTTTTTAGACAAATATTTCTGCAGCATTGCTCTTGTCTTATCTGGAATTTCAAGTAAAGGCAGATTGTTCTTGGAGAAACGATGAGGTTCCTAATAGTTATGTGTTTATGGGTTTGACTTGCGGCTGTTGGGGTCTGGGTACATATGGAGGGAGGTCGATGCACCCCACAGCACTGTATATGGATCTGGAGTCATGTGCCATTGCAGTGTGATTTTTACTGTATCTTTGATCTTCTGTATTTGCAGCCTGTTTATCTGTATATAGTTTTCTCATGAAAATCCATGATGCATGTGTTTTTAGTTGCTGACTTAGTGTGTGGTGGCCATCTAACTTCCTATGTTTACTCATCTGTACCATGAATACAGCGATCTTGGTTTTATTCCATTTTTTATGTGATGTAAAATGGTGTAAAAATCGTGTTTCGGACATTTGAGCACTATTTTCCATTGTTGGGGTCACTGCCGGCAATAACTGTTTTTATATTTTGAAAGATCATTTTGGCATTTTGTGACGCAGCGATACCTATTGTGTCTGTGATTTTAAATGTTTATTATGTTATATATCAGTTATAGGGAAAGGGGGGTGATTTGAACTTTTAGTTTTTTTTACTTTTTTAATTATTTTTTAAAGTTTTTTTGAAAGTGTTTTTTTTAACATTTTTTAGACCCTCTAGGGTACATTAACCCTTATAGTTCCTACCATATACTGCAATACTACTGCTCATTGTAATGAATCTGCAGAAACCTTCTGACAAAGACCAGACAAGGCATGACAACCGATTGCCGCCTCCCAATGACGTTCGGGGAGTGACGATCAGAACCTGGATGGAGGCGCCCATGCGCCGCCATCCTTTAAATGCCCCCGGTAGCTTTGTCGGCGGCATTGGAAGAATTAAGACCCACGATCGGTGCAAGCTACGACCACTGGAATTAGCGGTGAGGGTCTGCTGTAATATGCAGCAAATTCCACCTCTGTATAAAGTGGGCTTACCTGGTGGGCTTCACATACCCCGCACCTCTGCGCCGTACATGTATGGCGTGGAGCGTGAAGGGGTTAAAAACCCATAACGTTTTTATTATAACTTGTAGGGAGCTGTATGAGGATGTATATTTCTGTGCAAAAATTTGTCCTTCCTAGTGACGGTAGTTAATATTCCATGCCATGTACTGGGAAGCTGGAAAAAATGCCAAACGCAGCAAAATTACTGAAAAACACATTTTTGTGTTTAAGCACTGGCTATAAATACAGTGGGGCAGGCACTGGCTATAAATAGGGGGGGGCAGGCACTGGCTATATGCAGGGGGTACAGGAACTGGCTATATACAAGGGGGCAAACACCTGGCTGTACCATGGTGGGCCATGGTTGCCGGATAATACTAGGGGCACTGCTGCTGGCTATATACTAGGAGGCACGGATGGCAGATATATACTAGGGGAGAGGAAGATGCTGGCTATTACTAGAGGGAACTGGGCTGCTGGCTTTATAATTAGGTGCAGCAGATGGCTATATAATGCAGGGCGGCAAGGGATGGCATGTATGGGGGGAACCGGGGGCTGATGTTACTGGAAAGAAGGGGGTGGCAAGCTAAGTAAAACTAGGGTGCAGGGGGCTGTGAATAGCTATAATGGCACTGGTGGCTGGACCAAGTGGCATTTCCCACACTAGGCTTATACTCGGGGTCTAGTAGGTTTTCCCGATTTTTGTGTTAAAATAGGCCTTGGCTGATACTCAAATACTATTACGAGAGTTAAAGCCACTGGGGTGGTAGCAGGCTGGTTCTCGTATGGGATCATGCCCTGATAAGGCTGCTGCTCATTTTATAACTGGTGACTGCAATATCTCATTTTACAGCATTATTTAAAAAAAAAAAAAGAATACCATGACCAACGCAATAATTAAACAAAAAATCCTCATCCTCAGTGAGTCATAAAAGTAAAGTAAAAATAAAACACAACAAACCCATAACCCCATGGACCACTCTCATCCTACACAGCCCTGTGAAACCCCACATCCCCTCCATGACAAACAAAAGCCTGCCACCCCCACATCCCCTCCCTGTCACACACAGTGTGCATCCCCACATCCCCTGTCACAACAGGCCTGCACCCCACATCCCCTCCCTTGTCGCACAAGCATGGCCCCCGCCACATTCCCTCCCGTCGCCACACAGCCTGGCCTCCCCACATCGCATCCATGTCACACACAGCCTTGCAACCCACATCCCCTCCATGTACACCACAGCGCACCCCCACATCCCCTCCATGTCACACCCACAGCTGCACCCCCACATCCACAGGCACACACAGCCTGCACCCCACATTACTCATGCACACACAGACCTGCACCGCCACATTACTTCATGTCACACAAAGCTTGCACTCAAAACATCCCCCCAGCACACACCTGTGCGACCCGCATCCCCCCCCAGTCACAACAGCCTGCACCCCACATTCCCCCCATGTCACACAGTGTACACATCACTCCATGCACACACAGCCTTCACCCCCCCTCACTCCATGGCACCACTCCACCTATGCACCCCTTAATTATCTCCATGGCCCCACAGCCTGCACCCCAAACATCACTAAATGGCCACACACAGCATAACCCCCATCACTCCAATGTGCCCACACAGCCTGCACCCCTACTTCCTCCATGCACACACAGCCTGCACCCCAACATCACTCTATGGGCACACAAAGCCTGCACCCCCACATCACGCTGGCAAACACAGTCTGCACCCCCACACCCTCATGTCACACATCAGCTGCACCCCCCACATTCCCCCTCCATTTCTACACAGGCTGCACCCCCACATCCCCAGGCACACAGCCTACCTCTCCAATGCATCCATGTCACATGCAAGCTTGCACCCCCCAACATCCCCTCCTCCTTCTCTGTCAGCAGCAATGGCAGCGCCTCTCCCTGAATCACAAGGCTTCCTGATGTCCTCTAGATTGTCCTCAAACACAACAGCCATGGTCTCATATGATCATTTAGGAGATACTAGGAAATAGCATCTACCGCAGAGCTGCAGCCGGGGGATAGCGATAGATGGGGAATAATGGAGGGGCCGGCTGGGGAAGGTGGGGTGACAGGAGAGGAGGGAGGAGAAAGGGGGGGTCAGGAAGAGGAGATTGAGAAAGAAAGGGCGGGGTCGGAAGAGGAGAAGTGGTGGGTGCAGGTGAGGAAGGAGAATGGTGGGGGCAGGGAGAGGAGGAGAAGGTGGGGTTGCAGGGAGAGGGGTAGAGGGTAGAAGGTGGGGGGCAGAGCTGTGATATGGATGTTGTATGTGCATGCAGTGGGAAGGGGTGTATTGCGGGGGTGTTGCAAGAGTGCGATATGGATGTCATGCGGGACAGGCAGGGGGTGACAGATGTAATGTGGGGGTGCAGGGTGAAACGGAGGTAATGCGGGGGGTGCGGGTGACAGATGTTATGTGGGGTGCACCAGGACATGGAGGTAATTGTGGGGTGTCACATAAAAATACAGATTCCTAGTGGGAATAGAGGGACCTGGTCCTTCCTTTAGAACAATTGGATTTTTAGACTTTTCTTTAGAGCAAACTAAATGCTAGAGGGCAAAAAAAAGGATCATTTAGTCCACAAGGTTTGGGGTAAGTTAAGAGCTCTCCATAAAGGTGTTGCCAGAAAGAAGTTTTCAACTTTCAATCTCCGAACTGTTACGAAGGTTTACTCCCCCCCAAGTGATTGCTGTTTTAGACCTACACTTCAGTGATGGTCAGGCAGGTGTACGATGGCCAGGAGGTGGATCAGACAACTTCATGTACTCTGTGCTGTGAGATTCTGTGTGCTGACAAGTGATTATTGTTATAGGTTGCAGGTGTATACACTGGAATGTACTTCTGGAACATTCTAGATTGACAAATTGAAGAGGAGAACAGGACAGACCAGAGATTCCCGGAGATGCTATATAACACACAATGACACCATCATCAATTGCACATCTCAGCTATAACACACCACAGTCAGCACTGCTATATGCCTTTCTCCCTGGGGGATAAAAAGCTTATGGGCCGGCAGATCCGGTTGATTAGAGTTTTTCTTAAAAAATGTCAGCTGATTGTGTAGCAAAGTGCATTGTGCACGGGACGCACATGTGTATCACCGTACCGTTGCCCCCAGAAAAAAAGATTGATCGAACGTACTCAAATAGAACCATGTACAGACCCCCAAAACAAAATAGCGCCAAATCTGTATTTATATATTATACTTGGATTATTACAGTAGCAGTTACAAAGACATGACCAGTGCTAGTAATAAGACACCGTTACAGATCCTATATACAGGTCACCCACACATCACCAAAATGTAGTGGCGCCTCTCTTAATCATGTGACCTTTCCCTCTCTCTCCATCATTGCTTGCGTCTCCTGAGTGAACTTACTCTGAATGGGATCCCTTCTTTCCTAGTCAAGCGTGGATCCTCTCACTATTAGTTGTCACTGTGGATCCTCTCCACCCTAGTGCGATGCTGTATGATGGGGCGGTGAATATCCGGGGTTCATGGAAACCCCAGGAGGGTAATGGCCGTGCCAAGAAGATAGGCTTAGAAAGATTTTTTTGTAAAGAGCATAGCCGACCATACTGCTCAAAGCACAAAGTTTCACATCATCTTCTTTTGCATGGCCAGATGAACGTCCCCTTTAGGCCTGCAGAAAAATATGTTTCAAAACATAATAGTGGCAGGGCAAGTCACAATCTAGAAATCCCCACCCCCTAGTTTCTCAGTGCACAGTAGCATCAGCTGGGTCGCTTCTTGCCTTGTCTGGTAAACACCAAGTCTTTTAATAATCCAGTTAAAAGTCACACGTTGCTTTGGAATGAAAAGCACATCTAGGGGAAGCATTACATAGGTGTAACGAATTACTTCATTAATTGAGTTGCTCCCTACATCCAACCATGATTGTGCCAGTGTCCGCGAGCCTAAATGAGTGGAACTGTCTAACAGTTTTCTTTGTATAGTATATTTGGGGCCAATTCAAAATGTTTTTTGCGATATGTCAATGTAGTTAGGCGTTGCGCAAACTGATGCAAATACAAAAGATTAAAAACGTTGATGGCGCACCCCTGCCATGTGCTTCTTGTTTATCTCCATGCTAGCAGTAGTCTGCTTCTTAGGGGATTGCAAAGCAGCCCAATTCTGTGCATTCCCACAGAAGCTTGGCATTCGGGATTAAAATGGCGCCCAGAGGCAGAGGAAAAATACAAAAATTTGTGCCGCAGAAGAAACAATAAGACTAGTTTGCATCCCCGGAACACTTCCCGTTGTCACAGTTGGGTCCCTGGAGGGGAAACTGGGACCATGACTGAATCATTAAAGGGCCTTGTTATGCTGGGCAGCGGTGGCTATTCATTTGGATTCAAGCTATGAAGTTCCTTCATAGGAAGCTGCGAGAGAAGATGCGTACCCTGGGGAGTCATCTGCGGGTTAATCGAAACCCCAGGGAAGGGGGGTAATGGCCCCATGCCAAGAAAGCCTAGGCTTAGGGAATTGGATTTAGAGCGCATACAGACCATATGCTAAAAGCGCAAAAGTTGAATCATTTCTTTGGCATGGAACCAGGAGTTAGTTGGCAAAGTGGTGATTGATTTGCAGAGGGACAAAACCCCTGCCCTGTGCTGCAATTTTCACTGCAAGGCATTTGTTTTGTTCTTAGGGGCAATTTTCTATGAGAGTATACAGAAGGTTGGCAGGTGGGGATGAAAAATGGCCACCACCCCAGTCGTTAATAATCCAGTTAAAGTCAAACTTGTTGCGTGGAAGTGCAAGGGCTAATTCTAGGGAAAGCGTCTTCCTTGGTGTACGACTTTGTTAATGGGTTTTTGTATTTAGCTGCGACATCCAAACCTATGTGCGCCAGTGTCCCCAGTAGCCCTGTCTAGTATAAGGTGTTTACGTAGGGTTATGGCCAAGCATCATTTGCATAGAATTTGGACCAATTCCACAAGTTTTAGCGAAATTCAAACACTTATGTTCAAGGTAGTTAGGGTTGTGCAAAATGGGGATTGATTGCAGATTGACAAAAGAATAAAAAGTGATGGCGGCACCTTCCTTCTGGGTGCTGCAGGTATTAACCTGATAGGCAAGGTCGTCTTCTTAGAGGCTTGCAAAAGCGCTATTTTTCTTTTTTTGTGTCCCCAGAAGCTTGGACAGTGGGGATTCAAAATGACTTCCTTAGAGGCAGAAACACTAGATATTGCGCCTGCAAGCAGAAGGGAAGAAGAAACATGAGTCGTGTTTGCATATCAGGAACACGTAAAGTGGTCAAGTTGGGTCCTCTTGGAAACTGGGTACCATGACTCATAAAGAGCCTTGTTCTGCTGGCAACTGTGGACTTGTCTCACTGACTCATTAAAGCTGGCAGCTTCAAGGTAGCAGCGGGAGATGTGAGTGCTGGGGCGTATCTGCAGGGTCTGAAATCCACCAGGAGTGTAAGCCATGCCAAAGAAAGCTAGGCTTAGGAATGATTTCAAACGCATAGCAGACCTAATGCTAAATGTGCAAAAGTGCGCATCATGTTCTTTTGCCAGGGACCGGATGACCCAGACCGTTAAGTCATGCAGAAGTTTTTCGTGTGCATCATAGTTGGCAGGGAGAGTCACAATCTAGACACTCACCACACCAGCTTTATCAATGAAAAGTAGCATCAGCCTGCCCGGCCGCTTGCCTCTGTCGCTAAACACCAGTCTCTTTAATAATCAAGTTAAAGTCACTCGTTTGTGGAATTGAAAGGTCTACATCTAGGGGAAGCGTCTAGGCTGGGTGCATGAAATTCTTTATGGAGTGCATTTAGCTCCGTGCATCCAATATTGTGGCCCGTGTCCCCCACTTGCTTTCTTAAGTGGAACCCGTTCGAAGTAGGGTTATGCCAGCTTCATTGTTAATAGCATTTGGGCACATTCCACATGTTTTTTGAAGCGTTCAAGCCATATGTAGTTAGGGTTGTGCAAAACTAGTATTGATTGCAGATTTAAAAGATCAAAGCATGATGGCGGACCGCTGCAGGTGCGGAGGTAGTACCTGCTAGGCAATTGTTCTTCTTTTAGGGGCTTGCTAAAGCGCTATTTCTTTTCGTTGGGCCACAGACGCTTGGCAGTGGGGATTCAATGACGGCCTTTCAGAGGCAGAAAAAGAAAGATGGAAAAATAGATATGAGCTGACCACAGAAGAAGAAAACTGATGAGGCTTGTTTGCATACTCACTTAACACTGCGCATGTCAAAGTAGATGCATTGACTTGCTTATGGAGTGTATTTACGATGCCTACATCAACCTATTTTGCCCAAGGCATATTTTTAGACCAAGGTCCACATGTTTTTAGCAACATTTACGCGTGTTTCTGCACTTTAAGCATATGCCAATGTAGTAGGAGTTGTGCCAAACTGGGATTGATGAAGACTACAAAAGGTTTGAAAACGCGTGATGGAGGCACCGCTGCCAGTTCTGCAGTAATTTACCTGGTAGGCAGTTGTTGTTGGAGGCTTACAAGCGTATTTCTGTGCATGTCCACAGAAAGCTTGGCAGTTGGGGTTCGTGTCCACAGAAAGCTGCAAGTGGGGATCAACTGGCCCCCCCAAGAGGAGAAAAAAAAACAATTGCTTACTGCAGAAGAAGAAATTAGGAGGATAATTTCCATCCACGGAACACTGGGACCACGACATCATAAAGGGCCTGTTTTTTCTGATTGGCAGCAGTATGACTGTCTTCTCTCTTATTCAAGATCTGCGCTCTTAAAGGAACAGCAGGCGGAGATGCTGCTGCACTGGGGCGGTTCTCTGCGGTTCAGGAAACCCCAGAAGAGTTAATAGCCCAGCCCAGGAGATGTAGGCTTCAGAAAAATTTAAACGCATAGAGACAATAATGCTAAAGCGAAAGTTGCACATCAGGTTCTTTTGAAAATGGCGAGATGATCATCCGCCTTTAGTCCTGCATATGTTTTCAAAAACATAAAGCGGGCAGGAGAGTCACAATCTAGGAATCCCAAACCCAGCTTTTCAATAAGTTAGCATCAGCCTTGCTGTTTTTCTCTGCTGCCAAAACACAGGTAATCAGAAGACAATTAAAATACACTTATGCTTTGGAATGGAAGGTTCTACATCTGGGGGAAGCAATACCTGGGTGTATGAATTGCTTCATGGGTGCAAATAGCTCGCTACATCCAACCTTTTTTGGCCAGTGTCCCCCACTAGATCCACGGTAGAAAACCCGTCTAGTAGGGTATACCAGCTTCATTTGTATATGCATTTTGGGCCAATTCCATACATTTTTTGCGACATCTAAAGCATTCATGCCAATGTAGTTAGGGCGTGTGCAACCTGGATGGAGCAGATTCGAAAGATTAAAACGTGACGGCAACACACCATGCCGTGTGCGGCATGTATTTACCTCTAGGCGTTGTAGTTCTTAGGGGATTGCAAGTGAATTTTCTGTGCATGTCACCCTGAGGAAGCCTGTTGGTTACGGCGCAACGTGGGTCAGTGTTACTACGGTAGTGGGCGGATTATTGCCCCCAAGTACCCAACCTGACGTCCTTGATACAGGTAAAAAAGTGGCTATCCTAGCACCTTCTATATTATATACTTACTACATATTCCATGGATATATTGCATATGGCGCCTCATAGATATATATTTGAATATTGTAGCCTGTTTAATGTATGAATTGCTTACTATTGTGCACTGGGGGACAAGGGTATTTGTAGAGCACCTGGTGCTTTTTAACCTTTTTTTGTATTTCTGTGAAACTAATAAAATGATTATATTACCTATTATGGGCATCCACTTGCTGATATTTGCAATTCTCTTTGGATGTTCGTCTTTACACTGAACCCTATTTCTGGGTATATTAGATTATGTTTTCAGAGGCCTAATAGCAGGCAAGGCAAGTCACAGTCAGTGCCTAGTCTAATCACCAGGCATTCTCAGTACAAAGTAGCATCAGCTCTATGCGCTGCATTTCTTTCTATCCACTTCCGTCTAAAATCCAGTAAAAGGACACTTTGCTTGGGAATGAAAGGTCATATCTAAGGGAGGCCGTCTACTGTGGTGTATGACTTGCTTCTGAGTGCATTTGCTCAGTGCATTACAATCCTATTGTGCAGTGTCCCCCACTAGTTTCTAGTGTAATTAGTCAGAGTAGGGTGATTCCAGCTTAATTGTATTCATTTTGGCGTCAATTAACATGTTTTTTTTTTGTGCCCACCGAAGCATTCTTGTCATGTAGTTAGGAAATTGATGCAGAGGGACCAAAAGATTGAAAATGTGATTGTGGCCACTCTGCTTTTTGCTGCATTTACTGTAATTTAACCCTGCCCTAGGCAGTGTCTTCTTTTCTGTGCGGTCCACGGAATCTTGGCAGTGGGATCAAAATGATGCCCCAGAGGCAGGAAAAATACAAAATGGTGCCAACCAGAAGAAACTAGGCAGGCTAGTTTGAGCGCACGGAACACTTGCACGTGTCTCATAGTTGGGTCGCCTTCGGAAACTGGGACCATAAACATCTAAAGGGCCTTGATCTACTGGCAGCTGTGGACTTGTTAACTGCTAATTTCAAGATCTGAAGGCTCAGGAGCCGGCTCCCAGTCGTGGGCCAGGGCGATGAGCTCAGTGGGGCCCCTTAACAGTGCATTATGTAGCGACATAAAAAAACAGAATTTTAAAATATCCAAAACACATACGCACAGAATATACAGGATATATACACCACCGAATCCAGTATATACAAGCCCCATACACCAACACATATACAGCATATATACACACCAACATCCAGTATAGACAGAAATAAGACACAGAATACAGTCACTATTGGCTATAAATACAGTGGGGCAGGCACTGGCTATAAATACGGGGGGGGGGCAGGTACTGGCTATATGCAGGGGTTACAGGAACTGGCTATATACAAAGGGGGCAAACACTGGCTGTACACTGTGGGCACTTGTTGCCGGGTATATACTAGGGGGCACTGGCTGCTGGCTATATACTAGGAGGCACGGGCTGGCAGACTATATACTGGGGAGAGAAGCTGCTGGCTATATACTAGAGGGCACTGGCTGCTGGCTTTATAATAGGGTGCAGCTGGCTATATACTGCAGGGGCTGGCAGGCTATGTACTGGGGGGAAGGGGGCTGGCTGTATACTGGAACGCAGGGGGCTGGCAAGCTATAAACTAGTGTGCAGGGGGCTGAATAGCTATATACTGGCTGGTGGCTGTGACCAATGCATTTCCCACACTAGGCTTATCAGTAGGTTTTCCCAGATTTTTGTGTTAAAATTAGGTGCCTTGGCTTATACTCAAATACTTATACTGAGGTTAAAGCACTGGGGTGGGTGCAGGCTGGTATCAGTATGGGCTCATGCCCTGATAATGCTGCTGCTTCATTATAACTGGTGACTGCAATATCTCATTTTCCAACATTATTTAAAAAACAAAAAAAATACCATTTGACCAACGCAATTAAAACAAAAAATCCTCATCCTCAGTGCAGTCATAAAAGTAAAGTAACAAAATAATAACACAACAACCATAACCCCCATGGCCCTCTCCTCCTTACACAGCCTGAACCCCCACATCCCCTCCATGACAAACACAGCCTGCACCCCCACATCCCCTCCCTGTCACACACAGTGTGCATCCCCACATCCCCTGTCACACACAGCCTGCACCCCACATCCACTCCCTGTCGCACACAGCCTGCCCCCTCCACATCCCCTCCCTGTCGCACACAGCCTGCCTCCCCACATCGCCTCCATGTCACACACAGCCTTGCAACCCACATCCCCTCCATGTACACCACAGCGCACCCCCACATCCCCTCCATGTCACACCCACAGCTGCACCCCCACATCCACAGGCACACACAGCCTGCACCCCACATTACTCATGCACACACAGACCTGCACCGCCACATTACTTCATGTCACACAAAGCTTGCACTCAAAACATCCCCCCAGCACACACCTGTGCGACCCGCATCCCCCCCCAGTCACAACAGCCTGCACCCCACATTCCCCCCATGTCACACAGTGTACACATCACTCCATGCACACACAGCCTTCACCCCCCCTCACTCCATGGCACCACTCCACCTATGCACCCCTTAATTATCTCCATGGCCCCACAGCCTGCACCCCAAACATCACTAAATGGCCACACACAGCATAACCCCCATCACTCCAATGTGCCCACACAGCCTGCACCCCTACTTCCTCCATGCACACACAGCCTGCACCCCAACATCACTCTATGGGCACACAAAGCCTGCACCCCCACATCACGCTGGCACACACAGTCTGCACCCCCACACCCTCATGTCACACACAGCTGCACCCCCCACATTCCCCTCCATTTCACACAGTCTGCACCCCCACATCCCCCCATGGCACACAGCCTACATCTCCACATGCCCTCCATGTCACACGCAGCCTGCACCCCCCAACATCCCCTCCTCCTCTCTTCTCAGCAGCACATGGCAGTCGCCTCTCCCTGAAATCTCCAGACTTCCTGTGTCCTCTAGAGTTGCTCCTCCAACACAACAGCCTGGTCATATGATCCTTTAGACTACTAGGAAATAGCATCTACCGCAGAGGCTGCAGCCCTGGGGGATAGAGGGGAATAATGGAGGGGCCGGTGGGGAAGGTGGGGTGACAGGAGAGGAGGGAGGAGAAAGGGGGGGTCAGGAAGAGGAGATTGAGAAAGAAAGGGCGGGGTCGGAAGAGGAGAAGTGGTGGGTGCAGGTGAGGAAGGAGAATGGTGGGGGCAGGGAGAGGAGGAGAAGGTGGGGTGCAGGGAGAGGGGTAGAAGGTGGGGTGCAGAGTGATATGGATGTAATGTGGCATGCAGGGTGACATGGGTGTATTGCAGGGGTGCAACGTGATATGGATGTAATGCGGGAGTGCAGGGTGACAGATGTAATGTGGGGGTGCAGGGTGAAACGGATGTAATGCGGGGGGTGCAGGGTGACATGAATGTTATGTGGGGTGCACCATGACATGGATGTAATGTGGGGTGGTCACCATCAGAAATAGCAGATCCTAGTGGATAGAGGGACCTGGTCCTTTAGACCATTAGGATTTAGCATCTTCTATTTAGAGCAAACTAAATGCTAGATGGCAAAAACGGATCATTTAGTCCACAAGGTTTGGGGTATTAAGAGCTCTCCATAAAGGTGTTTGCCCATGAAAGAAAGTTTTCAACTTTCAATCCCCTAACTTTACAATGTTACTCAGTGTTATTGCTGTTTTAGCACCTATCACTCAGTGATGGTCAGTGTAAGATGCCAGAGTGTGATCAGACACTTCATGATTCCTCTGTGCTGTGAGATTCTGTGTGCTGACAATGTGATTATGTTATAAGGTTGCAGGTTTGTATACACTTGCATTTATCTTCTGAACATTCTAGTATCTGACACATTGGAAGAGAGAACAGACAGACCAGAGATCCCTGAGATGCATATAACACACAATGACACCATCATCATTGCTACATTTCAGCTATAACACACACAGTCAGCTCTGCTATATGCCTTTCTCCCCTGGATAAAGATCTTATTGGGCAGATCCGTTATGGTAGAGTTTTCTTTAACAAATGTCAGCTAGCATTGTGCTAGCAAAGTGCATTGTGAACGGACGCACATGTATCACCGTACCGTGCCCCCCCAGAAAAAAAGATAGAACGTACTCCAATAGAAACATGTACAGACCCCAAAACAAAATAGGCCAAAATTCGGTATTTATATATTTAATACTTGGTATTACATTAGCAGATTACAAAGAACATGACCCAGACTAGTAATAATGACACCGTCCAGATACTATATACAGGTCACCCACACATCACCAAACTGTAGGTGGCGCCTCTCTCATCATGGTGACCTTTCCCTCTCTCTCCATCATTGCTGTTCCTGAGTGACTTATCTCTGAATGGATCCCCTCTTTCCTAGTCAGCGTGGATCCTCTCACTATTAGTTGTCACTGTGGATTGTCTCACTCCTCGTTGTCAGCATGGATCCTCTCACTCCTAGTTGAGATGCTGTATGCTGGGGCGGTCATCTCCGGGTTCATGGAAACCCCAGGAGGGTTAATGGCCCGTGCCAAGAAAGCTAGGCTTAGGAAAGATTTAAAGCGCATAGCAGACCATAATGCTAAAAGCACAAAGTTTCACATCATCTTCTTTTGCATGGGTCCAGATGACCGTCCCCTTTAGTCCTGCAGACAAATATGTTTTCAAAACATAATAGTGGCAGGGCAAGTCACAATCTAGACGTCCCCACCCCAAGCTTCCTCAATGCAAAGTAGCATCAGCCTGGGTCACTTGCCTCTGTCTGGTAAACACCAGTCTTTAATAATCCAGTTAAAAGTCACACTTTTGCTTTGGAATGAAAAGTCTACATCTAGGGGAAGCATCTACATAGGTGTACGACTTACTTCATTAATTGCATTTGGCTCCCTACATCCAACCTATTGTGCCAGTGTCCCCCGCTAGCCTTATGAGTGGAACTGTCTAAACCAGTTTTATTTGTATAGTATTTTGGGCCAATTCCACATGTTTTTTTGCGATATGTCAATGTAGTTAGGAGTTGGGCAAACTGATGCAAATTACAAAAGATTAAAACGTGATGGCAGCACCCCTGCCATGTGCTTCTTGTATTTACATGCTAGGCAGTTGTCTTCTTCTTAGGGGCTTGCAAGCGCCAATTTCTGTGCATTTCCACAGAAGCTTGGCATTCGGGATTCAAAATGGCCGTCCCCAGAGGCAGAAAAATACAAAATTGCTGCCTGCAGAAGAAACAATAAGACTAGTTAGCATCCCACGGAACACTGCCCGTGTCACAGTTGGGTCCCTTGGAAACTGGGACCATGACATCATAAAGGGCCTTGTTCTGCTGGCAGCTGTGGCTATCTCATTGTTGATTCAAGCTCTGCAGCTCTTCAAGGAAGCAGCGAGAGATGCTGTACCCTGGGGCATTCATCTGCGGGTTCATCAAAACCCCAGAAGGGGTAATGGCCCATGCCAAGAAAGCTAGGCTTAGAGAAGATTTAGAGCGCATAGCAGACCATAATGCTAAAAGCGCAAAAGTTGAACATCATGTTCTTTGGCATGGGACCAGGAGTTGTGCAAAGTGGGATTGATGCAGATGACAAAACCCCTGCCATGTGCTGCAATTTTTCACCTGCAAGGCATTTGTTTTGTTCTTAGGGGCAATTTTCTGTGCGAGTCTACAGAAGGTTGGCAGTGGGGATTAAAAATGGCCACCACCAGTCGTTAATAATCCAGTTAAAAGTCACACTTTTGCTTTGGAATGAAAGGTCTACATCTAGGGGAAGCGTCTTCCTTGGTGTACGAATTGTTTCATGGCGTGTATTTAGCTCTCTACATCCAACCTATTGTGCCAGTGTCCCCCCAGTAGCCTTCTATGTATAAGTTGTCTAAGTAGGGTTATGCCAGCATCATTTGTATAGCATTTTGGACCAATTCCACAAGTTTTTAGCGAAATCCCACTTTGCACAAGAATAAAACGTGAGGGCGGCACCCCTTCTTTGTGCTGCATGTATTAACCTGCTAGGCAATGGTCTTCTTCTTAGAGGCTTGCAAGCGCCATTTTCTTTTCGTGTCCCCAGAAGCTTGGCAGTGGGGATTCAAAATGACTTCCTTAAGAGGCAGAAAAATAGATATTGGCTGCCCGCAGAAGAAACTATGAGTCTTGTTTGCATCTCACGGAACACTGTACATGTCACAGTTGGGTCCCTTGGAAACTGGGACCATGACATCATAAAGAGCCTTGTTCTGCTGGCAACTGTGGCTGTCTCACTGCTCATTCAAGCTCTGCAGCTCTTCAAGGTAGCAGCGGGAGATGCTGAGTGCTGGGGCGGTCATCTGCAGGTTCATGCAATCCCCGGGAGTGGTAATGGCCCATGCCAAGAAAGCTAGGCTTAGGAATGATTTCAAACGCATAGCAGACCATAATGCTAAATGTGCAAAAGTTGCGCATCATGTTCTTTTGCAAGGGACCAGATGACCATACCCTTTAGTCCTGCAGACGTTTTTCGGTGCATAATAGTGGCAGGGAGAGTCACAATCTAGACATCACCACCACCAGCTTTATCAATGAAAAGTAGCATCCAACCTATTGTGCCCGTGTCCCCCACTTGCTTTCTAAGTGGAACCCGTCTAAGTAGGGTTATGCCAGCTTCATTTGTATAGCATTTTGGGCAAATTCCACATGTTTTTGAAGCATTCAAGCCAATGTAGTTAGGAGTTGTGCAAACTAGGATTGATGCAGATTTCAAAAGATCAAAGCATGATGGCGGCACCGCTGCAGTGTGCTGCATGTATTTACCTGCTAAGCAGTTGTCTTCTTGTTAGGGGCTTGCAAGCGCTATTTTCTTTTCGTGTCCACAGAAGCTTGGTAGTGGGGATTCAAAATGACTGCCTTCAGAGGCAGAAAAATAGATATTAGCTGACCACAGAAGAAACTATGAGGCTAGTTTGCATCTCACGTAACACTGCGCATGTCACAGTTGGTGCATGACTTGCTTTATGGAGTGTATTTAGATCCCTACATCCAACCTATTTTGCCCAAGCATATTTTAGGCCAAGTCCACATGTTTTTAGCAACATTTAAGCAGTGTTCTGGCACTTTAAGCATTCATGCCAATGTAGTTAGGAGTTGTGCAAACTGGGATTGATGCAGACTACCAAAGGTGAAAACGTGATGGCGGCACCGCTGCCATGTTCTGCATGTATTTACCTGCTAGGCAGTTGTTAGGGGCTTACAAGCGCGATTTTCTGTGCATGTCCACAGAAGCTTGACAGTGGGGATTCGTGTCCACAGAAGCTTGGCAGTGGGGATTCAAAATGGCCGCCCCCAGAGGCAGAAAAAAAACATATTGGCTTACTGCAGAAGAAATTAGGAGGATACTTTCCATCCCACGGAACACTGGGACCACGACATCATAAAGGGCCTTGTTCTGATGGCAGCAGTTATGACGGTCTCTCTTCTTATTCAAGATCTGCAGCTCAAGGAATGTGCTGTGCGCTGGGGCGGTTATCTGCGGTTCATGGAAACCCCAGAAGAGTTAATAGCCCATGCCATGAATGCTAGGCTTCAGAAAAAACGCATATCAGACCATAATGCTAAAAGCGCAAAAGTTGCACATCAGGTTCTAGACATCCCAACCCCCAGCTTTCTCAATACAAAGTAGCATCAGCCTTGGCTGCTTTCCTCTGTCTGCAAAACACAGGTCATTCATAATCCAATTAAAAGTCACACTTATGCTTTGGCATGGAAGGTCTACATCTGGGGGAAGCAACTACCTGGGTGTATGACTTGCTTCATGGAGTGCAAATAGCTCGCTACATCCAACCTTTTTTTTGCCAGTGTCCCCCACTGTAGGGTTATCCCAGCTTTTTGTATAGCATTTTGGGCCAATTCCATACATTTTTTGCGACATCTAAAGCATTCATGCCAATGTAGTTAGGAGTTGTGCAAACTGGGATTGATGCAGATTAGAAAAGATTAAAACGTGATGGCAACACACCAGTCGTGTGCTGCATGTATTTACCTCCTAGGCAGTTGTAGTTTTCTTAGGGGCTTGCAAGTGCAATTTTCTGTGCATGTCCACCCCTGAGGAAGCCTGTTGGTACAGGCGAAACGCGTGGGGATTATTGCCCCCAGTGCCCAACACTGACGTCCTTTATCCAGGTAAAACAGTGGCTACCCTAGCACCTTCTATATTATATACTTACCATACCATATTCCATGTGATATATTGCATTGATGGCGCCTCATAGAGATATATTAGAATATTGTAGCCTGTTTACATGTATTGAATTGCTTACTATTGTGCACTGGGGACAAGGGTATTTGTAGAGCACCTAGGGTGCTTTTTTAACTGTTTTTATCTTTTTTTGTATCTGTGAAACTAATAAAATTATTATATTTACCTATTTATGGGCATCCACTTTCCATTGATATTTGCATATTCTCTTTTAGATGTTCTTCTTTACTCCTGACCCATATTTTCTGGGTAATTAGATTATGTTTTCAGAGCATAATAGCGGCAAGTCAGAGTCATCTAGACGTCTACATCACCAGCATTCTCAGTACAAAGAAGCATCAGTCTATGCCGCTTGCCTCTGTCTATTCAACTTCCGTCTTAAAATCCAGATAAAAGTCACACTTTTCCTTTGGAATGAAAGGTCTATATCTAAGGGAGGCATCTACCTGTGTGTATGACTTGCTTAATGGAGTGCATTTAGCTCCGTGCATCCAACCTATTGTGCCAGTGTCCCCCACTAGCTTTCTAAGTGTAATTAGTCTAAGTAGGGTGATTCCAGCTTCATCTGTATATCATTTTGGGTCAATTTAACATGTTTTTTGTGACTGAAGCATTCTTGTCAATGTAGTTAGGAATTGATGCAGATGACAAAAGATTAAAATGTGATTGTGACACTCTGCTTTTTGCTGCATCTACTGTATTTACCTGCTAGGCAGTTGTCTTCTTTTCTGTGCGTGTCCACGGAAGCTTGGCAGTGGGGATTCAAAATGCATGCCCCCAGAGGCAGAAAAATACAAAATGGCTGCCCACAGAAGAAACTAGCAGGCTAGTTTGCATGCCACGGAACACTGCACGTGTCATAGTTGGGTCCCTTGGAAACTGGGACCATAACATCATAAAGGGCCTTGTTCTACTGGCAGCTCTGGCTGTCTCACTGCTCATTCAAGCTCTGCAGCTCTTCAAGGAAGCAGCGGGAGATGCTGTGCGCTGGGGCGGTCATCTCCCGTTTTATGGAAACCCTAGGAGGGGTAATGGCCCATGCCAAGAAAGCTAGGCTTAGGGAATATTTAAAGCGCATAGCAGACCAAAAAGTTAAAAAGCACAAAAAAAGTCGAGCATCAGTAGCATCAGCCTGGGCCACTTGCCTCTGTCTGCTAAACACCAGTCTTTAATAATACAGTTAAAAGTCAAACTTTTGCTTTGGAAAAGTCTACATCTAGGGCAAGCATCTATCGGGGTGTATGACTTGCTTCATGGAGTGCATTTAGCTCCCTACATCCAACCTATTGTGCCATTCTTAGATTACAAAAAATTAAAATGTGATGGTGACACCCCTGCCATGTGCTGCATCCATTTACTTGCAAGGCAGTTATCTTCTTAGAGGCTTGCAAGTGCCATTTTCTATGCATGTCTACAGAAGCTTGGCAGTGGGGATTCAAAATGTCCAACCCCAGAGGCATAAAAAAAACAAAATGGCTGCTCTCAGAAGAAACTATGAGGCTAGTTTGCATCCCACGGAACACTGCGCGTGTCACAGTTGGGTCCCTTGGAAACTGGGACCATGACATCATAAAAGGATCTTGTTCTGCTGGCAGTAGGCTGTCTCACTGTTCATTCAAGATCTGCAGCTCTTCAAGGAATCAGCGGGAGATGCTGTGCGCTAGGGCATTTTACTGCGGGTTCATGGAAACCCCAAGAAAGCTAGGCTTAGGGAAGATTAAAAGCACATAACAGACCATAATGCTAAAAGCACCAAATCGC
Organism: Engystomops pustulosus; assembly: GCA_019512145.1. Classification (NCBI taxonomy): domain Eukaryota; kingdom Metazoa; phylum Chordata; class Amphibia; order Anura; family Leptodactylidae; genus Engystomops; species Engystomops pustulosus. The sequence goes on along the minus strand of CM033642.1, from coordinate 144,687,980 downwards.
ACATGATGTTCTTTTGCATGGGACCAGATGACCATCCCCTTTAGTCCTGCAGACTGTTTTTGGAGCATAATAGTGGCAGGGCAAGTCACAGTCTAGATGTCTCCACCCCTAGCTTCCTCAATGCAAATTAGCATCCGCCTGGGCTGCTTGCCTCTGTCTGCTAAGCAACAGTCTTTCATAATCCAATTAAAAGCCACACTTTTGCTTTGGAATAAAAGGTCAATATCTAGGGGAAGCGTCTACCTGGGTGCATGACTTGCTTTATGGAGCGCATTTAGCTTCCCACATCCAACCTATTTTGCCTGTGTCCCCCACTAGCATTCTAAGTGGAACTGACCCTGATCCCTGACAGTAAAATCCGGCCATGGACCCCGCCAAGGTGCCGCTGCCGATACTGGCTGATATTTCCAAAGTTGTCACCCAGCAGATTAATTTACATGGAGAACTGCTTGGTCAAGTTACCGCCGCGCTGTAACTGCTGCTTGCTTCTGAGCACCAGCATCTGGCTCCAGCGACTACTCCTGTGGGAGTTCCTGCGACTTCTTCAGTCACTCTGGCTTGTCTACCGGCGGCAGAACCCAGACTCAGACTCTCGTTGCCTGATAAGTATGATGGCAACCCCAAGCTGAGCAGGGGCTTCATTACACAGTGCTCGCTGCACATTGAACGGATGCCTTCTCAGTTTGTCACAGAATGCTCCAAGTTGGCATTTATTGTTAGTCTCCTCTCCGGGAAAGCCCTGGCCTGGGCTAGCCCCCTATGTAGTCGACCCAGTCACGACTACCCATACTGTATTCATGGCTGAATTCCGGTCCATGTTCAAGGAACCCGCATGTGCCTCCTCAGTTGAAACGGCGCGGCTGAATCTCTGCCGAGGGGACTCGTCCATAGGCAAGCATGCCGTCAAGTTCCATACCGTCTTGCGAGCTCTCCTGGAACGATGCGGCCCTGTCAGCATCATTCCATCATTCAAAAGGGACTATCCTCTCAGGACAAAGACGCATTGGCCGCTCGTGACCTGCCGGCTACTCTGAGTGGTCTCATCACCCTGGCCACTCGGATTGACATACAGTTCATGGAGCGTGCTGAAGATTTGCGTCACGAACAACCGCAATTCCAGCTTGCATGTCTACCTCGCTTGGCTCAGGTTTCCTAAAGGCCGCTTCAGCCTGCTGTGGAGCCCATGCAAGTTGACAGAGCCCGACTCTCAAAGAACGTTCCAGACGTTGTCAGGAAAACCTCTGCTTGTACTGTTCCAGTCCCAAGCACTTCATTGGGGCTTGTCCTGTCTGTCCCCCAACTTCCGGGAAACGGCAGCACCTAGGGCTTCTGGGAGAAGAGTCCCTTGGTGTGAATAAAGCTTCTCCACGCCTGACAGTTCCTGTGCTCCTCAGTGTCTCTGCATTTTTTGGACTCTGGTTCCGCAGGGAACTTTGTGGATGCCGCTTTGGTCTTCCGGAATCACATTACGGTGATTCCTCTCAAGCAACCCTTTGTCATTTCCTTGGTCAGTGGACAGCTTCTCTCCGATCCGGTACCGCTCAGAGCCTGTCTACAAATTGGAGCTCTTCACAAGGAAAAACTGTTCTTCTATGTGTTGCCGCGCTCCACATCTGTTCTCCTGGGTCTTCCATAGCTGGGGCAGCGCCATTCTTTGTGGTCTATGGACGAATCCCTCGTCCTTCTCTTCCACTACCCACTTCCTCCGATGTCCCTGCGGTAAAGACTCTGGTCCAGGACCTCAAATCCGTTTGGGAACAAACCTGCCAACCTCTCCTCCGAGCCACTGATCCAGGGCTTCCACTGACCCTGAACCCTGACAACTAATTTCCGCTTGAGTTAAAGTCCAACTTTAACGTGAGCAAATTCACGCTTTTTTTTTCTTCCCGTTGTATGGATCTTTGTTCGTTCTCTCCACTAGTGATTCATGTGATGAACCTGCCACAGAACTTTCTCCTTTGTTTTTCTGTAAAAAACAAAAAAAAAAACTTTCCTTGTTTTTTTGTGAAGAGCGTAGAGTCATTTGTTCACCCTTCAAATTGCTAGAATTCTCGCTTTCTGATGATACTTGCTCCGAACTAGTAGTACACTTGTTCAAGCCCAAATATGGAATGTGTAAGAAAAATGTAAAAATAATTTTACAATAATAATTAAATAAAATAAAAGTCCCATAACCTCCCCAGTTGCACATAAACTGCACATAAGGTTTATAAAACACAAATTTTTTTTACATATTTGGTATCACCACGATGGTATTAAACTGTACAATAAATCTAAATCAATATTGAACCGGCTCAGTGAATGACGTAAAAAAACCACAAATAACTTAATCACATAAAGTGATCAAAAAAAGTTATGTGCTTTAATATGATACGACTGAAAAGAACAACTCTTTTCGCAAAAAATAAGCCATCAACCAGATGTGGCAACAGAAAAATACAGACGTTATGGCCCTGAAAAATTGTCGATAGTAAAAACGATTTTCTAAAATATTGGTTTTGCTCAGTAAAATTGAGCAAAGATAAGAAAAACTATATAAATGAGGTATCACCGTAATCATAGAAAATAGAAGATGTAATATTAGTTATACAGTACAATCAGTGCTAAAAATCCAAAATAAAAATTTATGATTTTGTTTGTGTCCCCCTTTAAATAGTTAATAAAATCTCAGCTATAGACACCCAAAATGAATTATTTTTACAAGTGTTTCTCACCCGCAAATAATAAGCCCTTATATGTTCACGTTACCAAAAAAATTAACATTTTATAGCCTGTAGATTGTGAAAATACAAATCTGCTGTGAATGGCACCGCTTCCATCCTATACCCGGCAGTGCGCCAGTACAGAAGTTTACCACCACATATGGGGTATTGCTACACTCAGGAGAAATTGGGCATCACATTTTGCCGAGCGTTTCATCATTTAGTTCATTATGAAACTGTCAGTTTTGGCCTAAATTAATGTATTTCCCAAAAAATTCTAAAGTTTCTAAATCGCAGGTTCATATTGCTTAACCATGTAAAAACACCTTAAGGAACTACCACCACAAATCTACCTATATAAAGGTTAGATCGGGTGGTAGGTGGATCAATGGGACGGCGAGGAGGATAGCCCTTTAACCCCTAAGGACGCCAGGGTTTTTCGGCGATTTCATTTTTACGTGTACAGACCTGTGTGAGGGCTTAGTTGTGCGTAACAAATTTTTTACTTTCCCGTGATGGTATTTATTTAACTGCCGTGTACTGCGAAGCTGAAAAAAAAAGTCAAAATGTGGAAAAAAATGAAAAAAAAAAACTGCACGGTGCGTCACGTTCTTGTGGGCTAGTTTTTTTTACGACGACTTTCACTATTCGCCTCCAAATAACATGTGCCTACTTATTCTGGGTTCGGTGCGATCGCGGTGTGATACCAAATTTATATAGGTTTTATGTGTTTAATACATTTTCAAAAATTAAACGATGGTTACAAAAAAGAAAAAAAATTTTTGCCATCTTCTGACGCTATTAACTTTTTCATAACTTTGGCGCACGGAGATGTGTGAGGGGTCATTTTTGTGAAATGAGGCGACGTTTTAAGTGCTAACCATTTTGAGGTCTGTGGTCATTTTGATCATTTTTTATGTAATGGTAAAAGGTGCAAAAGTCGCATTTCGGACATTGGGCGCCATTTCCCGCCTCGGAGGTCACGCCGGCGTAACCGTTTTATATCTTTGATGAGATCGGGCTTTTGGGACGCTGCGATACCTCATAGTCTGTGATTTTTACTGTTGTGATGTTAATCAGTTCTAGGGAAGGGGGTGATTTGACTTAATATTTTATTAATTTTTTTTATTTTTTAAACTTTTTTTTTCAACTATTTTTTAGACCATATAGGGTACAGTAACCCTAGATGGTCAGATCGCTCCAATAACATATATGGCAATATACAGGATTGCAATATCTGGCATGTGCAGGTCTAACATTACAATGAGCCACTGGCCATTGTAACGAACCTGCAAAACCATGTAGCATCGTGTCAAAGAAGACCGAGGTACCATGGTAAACCGCTCGCCGCCCCCCGATGACGTTCGGGGGGTTGCCCTGTGTGGCGATCGGAAAAAAAAAAGATGCGGCGCCGCCGCCTTTTAAACGCCGCGGCGTTTAGGGTTAATAGCCGCGATCGGTGCAAGCAACCGACACGCGGTTATTAGCGGTGGGGGTTTTGTGCAAAATGGCAAAAAACCCCCACCTCTGTATGAAGAGGACTCAGCCCGTGAAGCCTCTTCATACATCCCTTATACCTCTGCGCCGTAGAGCTACGGCGCAGAGCGTTAAGGGTTAAGGGCTAATGCTTCAAGTCCCTACACTTTTTGTAACTTGAGTAAACTTGTATGCAAATTTACTTATGCGGCTACTGGTGGGTGAGTAGCCGCATCTGAATGAAGTTACACGAGGGCGGCTACTCCAGCCCCTGGTCGTAGCCTCTTTTCCCCTCCTATCACCATCTCGGCGCGCAGTGCGCGCGCCACGTCCGGCGATCATGCAGTCTGCGCCATGCGCGACGGCAGGATCGCAGGTCGATTGGGCGCGCAGTACGCGGGCTGCGTGCGATCTACCTATAGGTAGATTTGTGGTCGGTAGGTTATCTGTAAAGGGTTAATAGACTTCATAGAAGGTGTTTTACATACGTTGAGGGGTGTAGTTATGTAGAATTTATAAAGGTTTTACTATTATTTGGCCTTCAAAAGTCACTTGGAAGCCGAAGTTGTCCCTCAAAAAGTGAGTTTTGGGGATTTTCATTGAAATGAGAAAATCGCACCTAAGTTCTGCGCCTCTAACATCTAGAAAAAGGAGGAGGACGCATTTATAAAATATCATCCCACATGAAGCAAAACAGTCCGTAAATGTTAATTATCAAGCTTTTTGAGTTAGTTTTATTCCGGTCTGGAATCGAAAACATTTAAACTTTAAAAATGATGAATTTTTACCAAAAACAAAAAAACAAACAACGTTTACAAATTTTTATTTTTTTTCAGAACGAAACGAAAATACTTATCACTTACTTTACAACTAAAACAGAAGTACAAGGGCACGGGAAAACCAGTCTAAAAATCACCTGGATATGTTAAAGCGTTCGAAGTTTAATCAATATCCTGATACATGTCAGATTCAGAAAACGAGTCTGGTAATTGAGCTGAATGAAAATAGGGTTGGTGATAAGGGGTTTAAATTGATTAATATGTTTACAAAAAAAAAAATAACAGTTCTTTCAATTTACTTCTTCTGACCCTAATAACTTTTTTATATTATGGGGCGCGGAGCCGTGTAATGTATCATTTTTGTGCAGTTTGAGGCAATGTTTTTATTGCTTCCATTTCAGGGACTGTTTATGAAACACCCCCAACCAGACTACCAGGCTAACACGGGGGCTGCTGGGCTCACAGGGACCTGGGGGCTGACTCTTAGAGTGGCCTAGGTAATACCAGGTAATGCCAAGTGGCATTGGTCCTAGGAAGCAGACCTTGTCCTTCCCATCGAGGGCTGGCAGGGAGATGCAATCAAGGGGGAGGCCACTGGTACATTGGTACAGATCTCCAGCTCTGACTCTGCCTGGCGCACTGTGTGGCCTGACCAATCTTTCTCCCCGATGACATCACTGGGAGCAACAATGATCAACGATGGCCGGCACTGCCGGGTTTTAATGCCTCTGCATTATAACAGTGGTTAACACCTATGATGAGCAATATGCAGTAACCACCCAGTATGGAAAGAGCTCAGCCTGTGAGCCACATGCCTATGTAAGAGTACGACAGTTTGCAGCAAGGGGTTAAAAAAATTGCTTAGCATGGCACATTCTGGGAGGCTTAAGACTGCAGGGGGAAGTCTGGATGCACTCAGTATCTCTCTGGCGAAATCTGCGCAGGAGGGTGTCAGTTACTTTTTATGACACCAGGTCATCAGTATTTAGATGGTGAAGAGTCCGATGACCGCTTTGCAAACATCAGCAGATCTCTCCAGGCACCTGAGGCTGCACTTACATGCAGCGTTTGTAAAAACGCAATGAAAAGACTGCGAGAGATGTGCCCGTATCTTTTCTAGACGTCCCCACACCAGCTCCTCAATGCAAAGTAGCATCAGCTGGTTTTTTCCCTTGACCTTGTCTGGTAAACACCAGTCTTTAATAAAATCCAGTAAAAGTCACACTTTGTTTGGAATGAAAAGTCTACATCCTAGGGGAAGCATCTAATGGTGTACGACTTACTTCATTAATGCATTTGGCTCCCACATACAACCTTTGTGCCAGTGTCCCCCGCTAGCCTTATGAGTGGAACTGTCTAAAACCGTTTTATTGTATAGTATTTTGGGCCAATTCAACAATGTTTTTTTTGCGATATATTCAGGTAGTAGGAGGTGGGCAAATGATGAAATTACAAAAGATTTAACGTGAATTGGCAGGGCAGAAGAAGAAAACTAATAAGATAGGTAGCATCCCACGGATACACTGCCCGGGTTGGCACAGTGGGCCCTTGGAAATGGGACAATGACATCATAAAGGGCCTTGTTCTGCTGGAGCTGTGGCATATCTCATTGTTGATCAAGCTCTTGAAGTTCTTCAAGGAGGAAGCAGCGCGAGATGCTGTGTACCGTGGCATCATCTGCGGGGGTTCATCAAAAACCCAGAAGGGGTTAATGGCCCATGCCAAGAAAGCTAGGCGTAGGGAGATTTAGAGAGCATAGCAGACCATAATGACTAAAGCGCCAAAAGTTGAAATCAGGTTCTTGGGCATGGGACAGTTGTGCAAAGTGGGATTGATTGCAGATGACAAAACCCCTGCCATGTGCTGCAATTTTTCAACTGCAAGGAATTTGTTTTGTTCTAGGGGAAATTTTCTGTGCGAAGTCTACAGAGGTTGGCAGTGGGGATTAAAAATGGCACCCACAGTCGTTATAATCCAGTAAAGTCACACGTTTGCTTTGGAATGAAAGGTCTACATCTAGGGGAGAGAAGCGTCTCCTTGGTGTACGAATGTTTCATGGCGTTTGTTGGTGTATTTAGCTCTATACATTAACCTATTGTGCCAGTGTCCCCAGTAGCCTTTATGTATAAGTGTTAAGGAGGGTTATGCCCGGCATCATTTGATAAGATTGGGACCCCAAGTCCACACGTTTTAGCGAAATCTAAACACTTATGTCAATGTAGTTAGGAGTGTGCAAATGGGATTGTGATGCAGATTTACAAAAGAATAAAACGTGATGGCGGCACACCTTATGGGTGTGCATGTATTAACCTGTGCTAGGCAATGGTTCTTCTTCTTAGAGCTTGCAAGCGCCATTTCTTTTGTGTGTCCCAGAAGCTTGGCATGGGGATTCAAAATGACTTCCTTAAGAGCAGAAAAATAGATAGTGGCCTGCCCGCAGAAGAAGAAAGAAAACTTGAGATTGTTTGATCTCACGGAACACTGTACATGTCACAGTTGGGTCCCTTGGAAACTGGGCCATGAAATCATAAAGAGTCCTTGTTCTGCTGGCACGGGCTGTCTCACTGACTCATTCAAGCTCTGCAGCTCTCAAGGTAGCACGGGAGATGCTGAGTGCTGGGGCGAGTCATCTGCAGGTTCATGCAATCCCAGTGAGTGGAATGGCCAAGAAAGCTAGGCTTAGGAATGATTTCAAACGCCTAGCCAGACCATAATGCTAAGTGCAAAAGTTTGCGCATTCTGTTCTTTTGCAAGGGACCAGATGACCATACCCTTTAGTCCTGACAGACGTTTTTCGGTGCCTATAGTGGCAGGGAGAGTCACAATCAGAATCCCACACCAGCTTTATCAATGAAAGGTAGCATCAGCCTGGGCTGCTTGCCTCTGTCTGCTAAACAACAGTCTTTCAATAATCCAATTAAAAGTCACTCTTTTGCTCTGGAATGAAAGGTCTACATCTAGGGGAAGCGTCTAGCTGGGTGCATGAAATCTTAGGGAGTGCATTAGCTCCCTGCATCTCAAACCTATTGTGCCGTGTCCCCCCACTGCTTTCTCAGTGGACCCGTCTAAGTAGGGTTATGCCAGCTTAATTGGTATAGCATTTTGGGCAAATTCCACAGGTTTTTGAAGCATTCAAGCCAATGTAGTTAGGAGTTGTGCAAACTAGGGATTGATGCCAGAGTTCAAAAGATCAAAGCAGGATGTGCGATGTTGCTGCATGTATTACTGCTAGCCAATGGTTTCTTTTCCTTTTGTTGTTTGGGGGCTTGCAAGCGATTGTTCTTTTCGTGTCCACAGAGCTTGGCAGTGGGGATTCCAATGACTACCTTAGAGGCAGAAAAATAGATATTAGTGACCACAGAAGAAGAAGAAACTATGAGTCTTGTTGCATCCACGTAACACTGCGCTGTCACAGTAGATGCATGACTTGCTTTATGGAGTGTATTTAGATCCCTACATCGAATACTATTTTGCCCCAAGCATATTTTAGACCAAAGTCCACATGTTTTTTAGCAACATTTAAGCAGTGTTCGGCACTTTTAAGCTTCAGCCATGTAGTTAGGAGTTGTGCAAACTGGCTTGATGCAGACTTACAAAGGTTGAAACGTGATGGCGGGGGGTATACGCTGCCATGTTAGCATGTATTGTTACCTGCTAGGCAAGTTGTTGGGGATACAAGCGACGATTTTCTGTGCATGTCCACAGAACTTGGGCAGTGGGGATTCGTGTCCACAGAAGCTTGCAGTGGGATTCAAATGCCGCCCAGAGCCAGAAAAAACTATTGGCTTACTGCAGAAGAAAATAGGAGGATACTTTCCATCCCACGGAACACTTGGGGCAACGACATCATAAAGGGCCTTGTTCGATGGCAGCAGTTATGACGGTCTCTCTTCTTATAAGATCTGCAGTCTTCAAGGAAGCAGCGGGAGAGCTCTGCGCGGGGCGGTTATCGGCGGTCTGGACACCCAGAAGAGTTAATAGCCCATGCCATGAATGCGAGGCTCAGAAAAAATTTTAAACGCAATAGCAGACCATAATGCTAAAGCGCAAAGGTGCAATCAGGTTTTTTGAAATGGACTAGATGATCATCCGCTTTAGTCCTGCGCTGTTTTCAAACATAAAAGCGGCAAGGCGAGTCACAATTAGATCATCCCAACCACCCGCTTTCCAATAAAGTAGGGAGCATAGCATTGCCTGTTTTTCTGTCTGCAAAACACAGGTCATTATAATCCAATAAAGTCCACAATTATGCCTTTGGATGAAGGTCTACATATGAGGAGAAGCAACTACCGGGTGTATATGACTTGATCATGGAGTGCAAAAGCTCGCCCACATCCAACCTTTTTTGCCAGTGTCCCCCCATAGGACTTCCAGGTTTAGAACCCGTCTAAGTAGGGTTTCCCACTTCCATTTTGTATAGCTGGGCCAGCGAAATTCCATAAAATTTTGCGGACATCTAAAGTTATGCCAATGTAGTTAGGAGTTGTGCAAACTGGGATTGATGCAGATTAGAAAGATTAAAAAACGTGATGGCAACACACAGTCGTGTGCTGACAGTATTTACATCCTAGGAAGTTGTAGTAGTTTTCTTAGGGCTTGCAAGTGCAATTCTGGTGCATGTCCACCCCTGAGGACGCCTGTTGTACGGCGGAAACGCCGGGGAATTGACCCGGGCAACACTACGTCCTTTATCAGGTTAAAAACAGTGGCATCTAGCACTTATAATTATATACTTACCATACCATATTCCATGGATATATGCATTGAGGCGCCTCATAGTCTATCTTAGAAATGGTCGCATGTTTACTGTATGGAATGCTATTACTATGTGCACTGGGAACAAGGGTATTTGTTCAGAGCACCTAGGGTGCTTTTTATAACAGTTTTTATCTTTTTTTTTTGTATCTGTGAAACTAATAACAATATTATATTTACCTATTATGGGGGCATCCACTTTCCTTTTGATATTTGCATATATTCCTTTTGGATGTTCTTCTTACACCTGACCCATATTTTCTGGGTAATTAGATTATGTTTTCAGAGCATAATGCGGCAAGGCAAGTCACAGTCATCTAGACGTTCTACATCACCAGCATTCTAAGTACAAAGTAGCATCAGCTATGCCGCTGCTTGCCTTGTCTATTCAACTTCGTCTTAAAATCCAGTTAAAAGTCCACACTTTATGCTTTGGAATGAAAGGTTATATCTAAGGGAGGCATCTACTTGTGTGTATGACTTGACCGAATGGAGTGCATAGCTCAGGGGCATCCACTATTGTGCCAGTATGTCCTCCACTAGCTTCTAAGTGTAATAGTCTAAGTAGGGTAATGCCCAGCTTCATCTGTGTATTCATTTTGGGTTCAATTTAACATGTTTTTGGACCATGAAGAAGTCTTGTCAATGTAGTAGGAATTGATGCAGATGACAAAAAGATTAAAATGTATTGTGACACTCGATTTTTGCTGAATCTACTGGATTACCTAGCTAGGCAGTTTGTCTTCTTTTCTGTTGCGTTGTCCACGGAAGCGTGGCAGTGGGGATTCAAATGCATGCCCCCAGAGCAGAAAAATTAAACAATGGCTGCCCACAGAAGAAACTGCCAGGCTAGTTTGCATGCCACGGAACACTGCCACGTGTCATAGTTGGTCCCTTGGAAAACTGGACCAAACATCATAAAGGGCCTTGTTCTACTGGCAGCAGCTCTGGCGTTCACTGCTCATTCAAGCTTGCAGCTCTTCAAGGCAAGCAGGGGAGATGATGTGCGCGGGGCGGTCATTCTCCCGTTTTATGGAAAAACCATAAGGAGGGGGGTAATGGACCCCTGCCAAGAAAAGAAAGCAGGCTTAGGGAATATTGAAAGCGCATGCACAGACCAAAAAGTTAAAAAGCACAAAAAAAGCGAGCATCAGTGCATCAGCCTGGCCACTTGCCTCTGTCTGCTAAAAACAGGACTTTAATAATACAGTTAAAAGCCAAACTTTTGCTTGGACAAAAGTCTACATCTTAGGGCACGAATCTATCGGGGTGTATGACTGTTCATGGAGTGCATTTAGCTCCCACATCACCTATTGTGCCATTTTAGATTACAAAAAAATTAAAATGTGATGTGACACCCCTGCCATGTGCTGCATCCATTTACTTGCAAGGAGTTATCACTTCTTAGAGGCTGCAAGTGCCATTTAATTCTATGCATTGTCCACAGAAGCATGGCAGTGGGGATTCAAAATGTCCAACCCGAGGCATCAAAAAAACAAAATGGTACTCTAAGAAGGAAAACTACAAGGCTATTTGCATCCACGGAACAATGCGGTGTCACAGTTGGGTCCCTGGAAACTGGGACCATGACATATAAAAGGCTCTTGTTCTGGGCAAGTAGGCTGTCGCACTGTTCATTCAAGATCTGCAGTCTTCAAGGAGGAATCAGCGGGAGATGCGTGCGCTAGGGCATTTTACTGCGGTTCAGGAAACCCCAAGAAAGCTAGGATTAGGGAAGATGAAAAGCACATAAAAGACCATAATGCTAAAAGCACCAAATCGCCACATGATGTTCTTTGCATGGGACCAAGATCGACAATACCCTTTAGTCCTGCAGACTGTTTTGAGAGCATAATGTGGCAGGGCAAGTCACATCTAGATGTCTCCACCCCTACCGTTCAATGCAAATAGCATCGCCTGGGATGCTTGCCCTCTGTCTGTAAGGCACCATCTTTCTAAATCAATTAAAAGCCACACTTTTGTTTGGAATAAAAGTAAGGTCAATATTAGGGGAGCGTCTACATGGTTGCAGGACTTGCTTATGGAGCCGCATTTTAGCTTACCACATCCAAACCTATTGACCTGTGTCCCCCCCACTAGGCATTCTAAGTGGAACTGACCCTGATCCCCGACAGTAAAATCCGGCCATGGACCCCGCCAGGTGCCGCTGCCGTACTGGCTGACTATTTCCAAAGTGTCACCAGAGAGTAATTTACATGCGAGAACTGCCTTGGTCAAGTTACCGCCGCGCTGTAACTGCTGCTGCTTCTGAGCCCACATCTGGCTCCAGCGACTACTCCTGTGGATTCCTGCGACTCTTCAGTCACACGGCTTGGTCTACCGGCGGCAGAACCAGACTCGGACTCTCGTTGCCATGATAAGTATGATGGGCAACCCCAAGATGAGCAGGGCTTCCTTACACAGTGCTAGCTGCACATTGAACTGATGGCATTCTCAGTTTGTCACAGAATGAATCCAAGTTGGCATTTATTGTTAAGTTCCTCTCCGGGACAGCCCTGGCCTGGGCTGCCCCCTAGTGTAGTCGACCCCCCGGTCAAGACTAACCATACTGTATTCATGGCTGAATTCCGGGCCATGTCAAGGAACCCGAATGTGCCCCTCAGTGGAAACGGCGCCGGCCTGGATCCTCTGCCGAGGGGAATCGTCCATAGGGAAAGCATGCCGTCAGTTCCATACCGTCTTGCGAGCTCTCCTGGAACGATGCGGCCCTGTCCGCATCATTCCATCATTCAAAAGGGACTAATCCTCTCAGGACAAAGACGCATGGCCCCGCTCGGACCTGCCGGCACTCTGAGTGGTCTCATCACCTGGCACTCAGGATGACATAATCAGTTCATGGAGCGTGCTGAGATTGCGTCACGAACAACCGCAATTCCATCTTTGCATGTCTACCTCGCTTGGCTCAGGTTTCCAAAGGCCGCTTCAGCCTGCTGGGAGCCCATGCAAGTTGACAGAGCCCGACTCTCAAAGAACGTTCAGACGTTCGTGTCAGGAAAACCCTGCTTGATACTGTTCCAGTCCCAAGAATTCATTGGGGCTTGTCGTATTCCTCCAAATTCCGGGAACGGGCAGCCCAAGGCACCTAGGGCTTCTGGGAGAAGAGTCCATTGGTGCGAATAAAGCTCTCCACGCTGACGGTTCCTGTGCTCCTCAGTGTCTCTGCCATTTTTTGGACTCATGGTTCGCAGGGAACCTTGTGGATGCCGCATCTTTGGTCTTCCGGAATCACATTACGGTGATTACTCTCAAGCAACCCTTGTCATTTCCGTGGTCAGGGACAGCTTCTCCCGATCGGTTAACGCTCCGAAGGGCCTGTCTACAAAATTGGAGCTCTTCCAAGGAAAAACTGTTTATCTATGTGTGGCCGCGCTCCACATCTGTTGGATCCTGGGTCTTCCATCGCTGGGAGCGCCATTTTCTTGGGGATCTATGGACGAATCCCTGTCCTTCTCTTCCACTACCCACTTCCTCCGAGTACATGCGGTAAAGACTATGGTCCAGGAACTCAAATCAGTTTGGGAAAACCTGCAAACCTCTACTCCGAGCCACTGATCCAGGGGTTCCACTGACCTGAACCCTGACAACTAAGTTCCGCTTGAGTTAAAGGCCAACTTTTGATGAGCAAATTCACGCTTTTGTTTTTCTATTCCCGTTGTATGGATCTTGTTCGTCTCTCCACTAGTGATTCATGTGATGAACTGCCACAGAAACTTTCTCCTTGGTTTCTGCTAAAAAACAAAACAAAAACTTTCTTGTTTTTTTTGTGAAGAGCGTAGAGTCCATTGTTCACCCCGTTCAAATTCTAGTGAATTCTCGCTTTCTGATGATACTTGCTCCGAACTAGTAGTACACTTGTTCAAGCCCAAAAGGAATGTGATAAGAAAAATGTAAAAATAATTTTACAATAATAATTAATAAAATAAAAGTCCCATAATCTCCCCAGTTTGAACATAACACTGCACATAAGGTTATAAAACACAAATTTTTTTACATATTGGTATCACCACGGTGGTATTAACTGTCACAATCATCTAAATCAATTTTGAAACCGGCTCAGTGATGAAGACGTAAAAAACCACAAATAACTTAATACATAAAGTGATCAAAAAAGTTATGTGCTTTCATATGATACGACTGCTGAAAAGAACAACTCTTTTCGGAAAAAAATAAGCCAATCAACCAGATTTGTGGCAACAGAAAAATGACAAGAGGTCTAGGCCCTGATGAAAAATGTCGTAGTAAACACGATTGCGATTCTAAATATTTGTTTTGTCAGTAAAATTGAGCAAGATAAGAAAAACTATATAACTGAGGTTCACCGCACAATCATCGAAAATAGAAGAGTAATATTAGTTATACAGTACATCAGTGATAAAAAATCAAAATAAAAAAATTTATGAGTTTTTTTGTTGTTGTCCCCCTTAAATAGTTACGAAAATTCTCAGCATTAGGACACCCAAAGATGAATTATTGTTACAAGTGTTTCCACCGCAAAATAAGCCCTATATGTTCACGTTACCCAAAAAATAACATTTATAGCCTGTAGATGTGAAAATACAAATCTGATGTGAATGCACGGTTCCATCTATACCCGGCAGTGCGCCAGTACAGAGTTTACACCACATATGGGGTATTGCTACACGCAGGAGAAGTGGGCATACATTTTGCCGAGCGTTTCATCATTTGTCTATGAAACTGTCAGTTTTGGGGGGGCCTAAATAATGGATTTCCCAAAAAATTCTAAAGTTTCTTAAATCGCAGGTTCATATTGCTTAACCATGTAAAAACACCTTAAGGAACTACCACCACAAATCTACCTATATAAAGGTTAGATCGGGTGGTAGGTGGATCAATGGGACGGCGAGGAGGATAGCCCTTTAACCCCTAAGGACGCCAGGGTTTTTCGGCGATTTCATTTTTACGTGTACAGACCTGTGTGAGGGCTTAGTTGTGCGTAACAAATTTTTTACTTTCCCGTGATGGTATTTATTTAACTGCCGTGTACTGCGAAGCTGAAAAAAAAAGTCAAAATGTGGAAAAAAATGAAAAAAAAAAACTGCACGGTGCGTCACGTTCTTGTGGGCTAGTTTTTTTTACGACGACTTTCACTATTCGCCTCCAAATAACATGTGCCTACTTATTCTGGGTTCGGTGCGATCGCGGTGTGATACCAAATTTATATAGGTTTTATGTGTTTAATACATTTTCAAAAATTAAACGATGGTTACAAAAAAGAAAAAAAATTTTTGCCATCTTCTGACGCTATTAACTTTTTCATAACTTTGGCGCACGGAGATGTGTGAGGGGTCATTTTTGTGAAATGAGGCGACGTTTTAAGTGCTAACCATTTTGAGGTCTGTGGTCATTTTGATCATTTTTTATGTAATGGTAAAAGGTGCAAAAGTCGCATTTCGGACATTGGGCGCCATTTCCCGCCTCGGAGGTCACGCCGGCGTAACCGTTTTATATCTTTGATGAGATCGGGCTTTTGGGACGCTGCGATACCTCATAGTCTGTGATTTTTACTGTTGTGATGTTAATCAGTTCTAGGGAAGGGGGTGATTTGACTTAATATTTTATTAATTTTTTTTATTTTTTAAACTTTTTTTTTCAACTATTTTTTAGACCATATAGGGTACAGTAACCCTAGATGGTCAGATCGCTCCAATAACATATATGGCAATATACAGGATTGCAATATCTGGCATGTGCAGGTCTAACATTACAATGAGCCACTGGCCATTGTAACGAACCTGCAAAACCATGTAGCATCGTGTCAAAGAAGACCGAGGTACCATGGTAAACCGCTCGCCGCCCCCCGATGACGTTCGGGGGGTTGCCCTGTGTGGCGATCGGAAAAAAAAAAGATGCGGCGCCGCCGCCTTTTAAACGCCGCGGCGTTTAGGGTTAATAGCCGCGATCGGTGCAAGCAACCGACACGCGGTTATTAGCGGTGGGGGTTTTGTGCAAAATGGCAAAAAACCCCCACCTCTGTATGAAGAGGACTCAGCCCGTGAAGCCTCTTCATACATCCCTTATACCTCTGCGCCGTAGAGCTACGGCGCAGAGCGTTAAGGGTTAAGGGCTAATGCTTCAAGTCCCTACACTTTTTGTAACTTGAGTAAACTTGTATGCAAATTTACTTATGCGGCTACTGGTGGGTGAGTAGCCGCATCTGAATGAAGTTACACGAGGGCGGCTACTCCAGCCCCTGGTCGTAGCCTCTTTTCCCCTCCTATCACCATCTCGGCGCGCAGTGCGCGCGCCACGTCCGGCGATCATGCAGTCTGCGCCATGCGCGACGGCAGGATCGCAGGTCGATTGGGCGCGCAGTACGCGGGCTGCGTGCGATCTACCTATAGGTAGATTTGTGGTCGGTAGGTTATCTGTAAAGGGTTAATAGACTTCATAGAAGGTGTTTTACATACGTTGAGGGGTGTAGTTATGTAGAATTTATAAAGGTTTTACTATTATTTGGCCTTCAAAAGTCACTTGGAAGCCGAAGTTGTCCCTCAAAAAGTGAGTTTTGGGGATTTTCATTGAAATGAGAAAATCGCACCTAAGTTCTGCGCCTCTAACATCTAGAAAAAGGAGGAGGACGCATTTATAAAATATCATCCCACATGAAGCAAAACAGTCCGTAAATGTTAATTATCAAGCTTTTTGAGTTAGTTTTATTCCGGTCTGGAATCGAAAACATTTAAACTTTAAAAATGATGAATTTTTACCAAAAACAAAAAAACAAACAACGTTTACAAATTTTTATTTTTTTTCAGAACGAAACGAAAATACTTATCACTTACTTTACAACTAAAACAGAAGTACAAGGGCACGGGAAAACCAGTCTAAAAATCACCTGGATATGTTAAAGCGTTCGAAGTTTAATCAATATCCTGATACATGTCAGATTCAGAAAACGAGTCTGGTAATTGAGCTGAATGAAAATAGGGTTGGTGATAAGGGGTTTAAATTGATTAATATGTTTACAAAAAAAAAAATAACAGTTCTTTCAATTTACTTCTTCTGACCCTAATAACTTTATATTTAGGGGCGCTGGAGCCGTGTAATGTATCATTTTTGTGCAGTTTGAGGCAGTTTTTATGCTTCCATTTCAGGGACTGTTATGAAACACGCCCCAACCAGACAACAGGCTAACACGGGGGTGCTGGCTCACAGGGACCCTGGGGGCTGATCTTAGAGTGGTGCCTAGCGTAATACCAGGTTAATGCCAAGTGGCATTGAGTCTAGGAAGCAGACCTTGTCCTTTCCCATCGAGGGCTGGCAGGAGAGGCAATCAAGGGGGAGGCACGGTACATTGGTACAGATCCCAGATATGGACTCTGCCTGGGCACTGTGTGGCCTGACCAATCTTTCTCCCCGATGAACATCACGGGAGCAACAATGATCAACGATGGCCGGCACTGCCGGGTTTTAATGCCTCTGCATTATAACAGTGGTTAACACCTATGATGAGCAATATGCCAGTAACCACCCAGCAGTATGAAAAGAGCTCAGCCTGGAGCCACATGATATGTAAGAGTACGGACAGTTGCGCAAGGGGTTAAATTAAAAAAAATTGTTAGCATGGCACATTCTGCCGGAGGCTTAGACTGCAGGGGGAAAGTCTGGATGCACCAGTATCTCTCTGCGCGAAAATCTGCGCAGCGAGGGTTGTCAGTACTTTTATGACACCAGGTCATCAGTATTTAGATGGTGAAGAGTCCGATGACCGCTTTGCAAACATCAGCATATCTCTCCAGGCACCTGAGGCTGCATTTACAAACAGCATTTTTAAAAACACAATGAAAAGACTGCGAGAGATGTGCCCGATCCCAGATCCATTTGCACTGTAACACATGCAATAAGGAACAAGGTCCCTTGCATTGCGTTTAAAAATGCTGGAAGCTGTGGGATCCACCAAACAATGTGGCACATTTACTTAGGCTTTGCGCCGCACTTTTTTCAGACTGTGTCCTATCTTCTATGGGAAAATGGCTTGCACAGGTATTTAACCCCTTCCCGACTTACATCGTACTAGTACGGCGCAAGCCGGGTCCTGGTGCATGGAGAGGGCTCGCGGGCCGAGCCCTCTCCATAGCCGGTAAGTCTTTGCTGCATATTGCTATCAATATGAGGACAGCACCGCCTTTTAATAGAATTTTTTATATTTTTCAAAGTGGCACTTTCGACTTTGAGCGCTACCTTGTTACAGGGCTAAACGCCAGGAAAAATACTGTATTGCAGTATATAGCAATATTACTGATGATTTCTAATAGCCTGCTATCAGCTGGCTATTAGAGATCATTACACAGCGTTAGAACAGGGTGGAGGAGGAAAAATAAAGGGATTTATTTTTATAGCCCTCTTCAGCCCACTTGCAAAGTTTTTAAAATAGTCAGACAGCCCTTTTAAGGATCATCTTTGCAAAAAAAAACCTTGTTAAAAAACTGAACAGTCCTCCAGCTTCGGTTCTGTGGTTTTTCTTTATTTTCTATATTTATACACATGAAATTAATCCCAAGAAAAGTGATTTTAAGAAGTAGAAGTTTTTATTATTTTATAAAACATTGCCTGGACATTTTTTTTTTTTTAATGTGCCGCTAGGGGACATAAAAAGGTTGTCTGCAACATAGGAATATCTACCCAGTAGCAGCAGAGCATCCTCCTGCTCTGTTTGCAATCTGACAGGTGGGGTGTGACTTCTGGGACCCCCACTGATCCCAAGAATGTAGATCTAATTGATGGAGCAGTAGGTAAACCCTGTGTTCTGTCGCTCCATTGAATACCATTGGAGTTTTGGAAATTGCCAAGCACAGCACTCTCCTGAACCTCAATGACAGTGCCAGAGATAACCAGGCGACCTGGCCCACGCAGGCAATGAATAAAGTAACAGGATGCATACTTTTGACCTGCTGCTCCATTTGTACCTGTGAACGGCAAACCAGTTATTAGTGCAGCATTTGATCCCCACCAATCAGATTACTACCCTCTATCCTTTCAAGCAGGTTTTGTTCTCAAATCCCAGTCCATGTTGCTGTGATCTTCTTCGATGACACAAACGCTTCGTTCAGGATCCAATACAGAATAGAATCTAAAGGGTTCAAAAAAGAAAACATACAATGTTACCATACACAGTCATATAAGCAGATTGTAAAACGAGGAAGAAGAGACATACACTGTGTGGGGGAGGAGAGGTGAGGTGGCAGGTGGTCATATTAGGGATTTACAAGATTCAGGGGGAGGCGTGGGAGGTGAAGGGGCCACAATTCGGTTGGTGGGGGATTATAAATGGGGAACAATTGATAAATAAAAGGGGTCATTATATGTAAGAAGTCAACAAAAAAACGTGTTTTACGAGTCGAGGGGCCATAGAAAAAGAGGTGTGTGTTATAGTAAGTGTTTTTTTTTTAATGTTGGGGTTAAAATGAAGGACAGTATAATATGCTGGTGGGCCAAGAAGGGACATTACACTATGTCGGTTACTACGACAGATTGCAGCCCCACTCACACACAGTATACCCCCACAGACACGTTATAGACTGCACCCTGCACACATACAGCATGTACCCCCCGTGTTATAGACTGCACCCCCACACGAATACAGCATATACCCCAAGTGTTATATACTGCACACACACAGCATGTACCCCCCTGTTATAGACTGCACCCCCACACATACAGCATGTACCCCGCATGTTATAGACTGCACCCGAGCAGGAGCACACCCCCCCCCCCCCACCCAACCCCCCCACCCCCCCCACCCCACCACCCCACCCACACCCCCACACCCCCCCCCCACCCCCCCCCCCCCCCCCCCCCCACACACACACACACACACACACAGCATGTACCCCACGTTATAGATCACCCCCAAACCACATACAGCAGGGACACACTGCCCTCCCTTGCGAAGCCCCGGACCTTCTTTGCATACACCCCCTTCCACACTATGACCAGACTGCAGCCTGCCCGCAGCACATATTATCTACACAGATCCCTTCCATAAGACCATGGAGCAGATGTCCACCTGACCTCACACTTCACTGACCCCTGTCCTCAACATTCCCACTCCCACCACTCATCCCTATCCTCTCCCCTTGAAGAACTGCCCTGCCACACTCTCCACACACATAAGCGAAACAAGAAACCCCGCCCCCGCTTATAATCACCTCAGGTCACTGAGTCAGGATGTGACATGTGACCAGTGGCATCACGCCTCATCCTGGTAACTCTGCATTCTAGCAGCTACCTGTCCCGCCTCTCGTGATTAAAAAGCGCGCGCAGTCTTCACAATAGCCGGAACCGGAAGCATGAGTGCAGTGCGTGAAGGAGCATAGTGGCAGCTAGTCTGCTGACAGGTTTGGATGCATTCTATTCCGTAGTATGTATGCTCCGCAGCGGCTGGCTAGAAGCCTAATGTCAGTGATCTAGTGAGATTATGTGTGATGCGGCAAATGTGGTGTTAGCCCAGACACGTATATGGTAAATACATTAGCTATTTATCTCATGCATGACTGGGTTTTTCTGCCAGCTCTACTAAAATAGGACGACTATTCTGCGTACTTTACCCAATATGCCCGCCAAACAGTGTAAATCTGTTTAATGTCTGGTAATACATTGTGTATATAGCTGCTGTCATATATTGCAGAGCTGTACAGATGATTGGAGGGCGCACTATGCAATTAAGACATCACCCTTTGCCGGACCATGACATACGGTATAAAGTGCTGCGTGCTCGCTGAAGGTGATGTAGAGCAGGCAGAGCATTCCAGGGCTGTCATTGTATAGCAACATTGACGCCCGCCTGCTAATTGCCGTGTCACTGCGACATCAAACATGGCAGATAATCTCTTAAATCAGGACACATTCACTAGTGGCGCGTTCATACGCGATGCTAGCGCACAGGGGCATGGGTTGGGGCAGATCGCATATGCGCCAGCTTGGAAAATGAATATGTGATTGCCAACCCCCCTGCTGCGCTAGCGTAGCGGTTCCGAACGGGCCTCAAGCCTGACTGCCAGCACTAGCCGGATGCTGCTGACGTAGGCGTCGATGCATCTGCTAGAGCCAAATTTGTGCCCCTTTGACATCATCAAGGGTGCTGATATCCGTATGAATATGCGTAGCTACAGTCCAGAGACTCTCAGGCGAAAGCCATGGATACTGCATCTCTAATAGCACTGCCGTATACAGTAGTATTTGCAGTATGTATATAACTGATCAACCCTAAGGGTTAAAGTAATTCTTGGGGCTCTGAATATACGTAATTAAAAAAAAAAAAAATGAATCACACAGCTTCTTTCAGAAGAAACATGTTAAAAAAATTAATAAAAGCATTAGTCCTTGCCACATCCCAAAATGTCTGATTCTATCAAAACATATAAAAACGATCTGTTCCTGGTTAGTAATGCTGAATCTGGGGAAATACATCTGAGTTGCCATTTTAGCCATTTTTCCATCCGTAAATAATGAATTAAAAAAATCGATCATACAGTCAAAATGACAACCTTACAGAGGTCCATACACTGAAATGTGAAAAAGTTATATGCACAAAATAGCATTTATTTTCGCATAAAGACCTTAACTTCTTCTTTCTTCTTTTTAATCTATGCAAAACCAATACACTACATAAATTGGTATCCTATGGACGATTCTTTCAGGACCCAAAGAATAAAGGGGAGAGCGTCAATTTGGAACACACGAGGGAAGAAAGCCGTAAAAACCGCCCACAAGAACAACCTTCGCAATCGCAGGTCCTTCGAGCCTTATTTTACCACACGCCCGCATATGAAAGCGCGAAGCTAGCAGAACGCCCGCTGTTCAGGGTATGGCTGATATGTGCCACTCATGTTTATATACCAACTATCCACTCAAATAATTGTAAGAGCTCTACAAAATGCAAATCTATCAGCATATTCAACTTTGCTTTAGGGGATTTGCTGGCGCAAGTAGAGAACATTTCGCCATATATGGTGGACTGCCAATAGTGGAAAGATCCTAGGAAAATTCAACAGCGGATCGACCTAATCCACACACGATCGGGCACAACGCGAATGGAGCAAGGTGACTGCCTTGACTAGAATAGCTAATCGCTGACAGAGAATACCAAAGGACTCATGACCAAAATTATACAACTATTTTAGGATTCCAGCTAAAATTGTGAAAGCTAGAGCCATAGGCCAAGCAAACAACCGACCCTTTACCTTTGTACACAACGCAACTTGCATGGATGATGATTAATGTTTATCAATTAAGCAGTCTAATCACAGACTACCCAGGATAAATTCGATAAGTCTGCGAATCCATGGAAGGTTTAAAAAGTCAGATATCAGACCTGAACACATGACTATTGGTCTAATATGGATACACTGAAACAGCTACGAGAACATTTGAGCACTCTATATGGAGGGTTGGCCGGAAGACAACCATCACTCCACACTTTCCTTTCACTACCGAGACTACCCATAGTTGTATGGTGATAAATGTTTTGTCTAACTTGTGTGTGGAGTTGAATATATACAATGTACCAGTTGTTAAAAATTTTTGTGGAACACATCAATGTAAGCTTTAACAGAGATGAAAAAACATTTACTAACGGACACCGTTGCAGTCTATTCAAAATTAAATGGGTTAGAAAAAGAGGAACATTTATTCATTGATTTTTAACCATTAACGAACCAGCAATTTTGTCATTTTAGTAGTTTCATATATTCACTCCCCATCCATAACTTTTTTATATTTCATATAAGAGAGCCATGTAAGGGCCTTGTTTTCTGTACAGGAAATTGAACTTGTGACGTATTTAATATTCCATGCCATGTATGGGAAGCCGGGGGGAGAAAAAGCTTCCAATGCATGAAAATTGGAAATGACATTTACGACGACGTTTGTGGGCTTAGGATTTTACGGACTTTAATGACGTTGCCGACCCCAAATGACATGTCTACTTGTATTCTTCGGCGTTGAGTAGAAATGTATGAAACAATAAACCACCTGTGCCCAAAACAGTTTTCATATTGCCGTGTTCTGCGCAACTTTTATACTTCAGTGCTATGGAGCGTGTTATTGGTGTTAATTTTTAGGAGACTTGTGGACTGTACGCCCCACTTTGATCATTGACATGAAAATTTTTTAAAAGACATTCGATTTGCGGATTCTATTTTCGTTATGCAGGGTTCTACACTTCAGACCCATGTTTTAAGAGCATGTCCGAGTTGCTGAGGGCTGCTATGGAGAGGACTCACGGGCTGATGCCCTCTCATAGCGGTAAATCGTTTGCTGATATCGCAGCCAAAGACTTAACCGGAAAAACCGAATCACCTCCGCAAAGAGGGATGGTTTGACGAGCAATAAAGATCACGCCGTGGTTGGTACCCACCCCCCCGCTCATACCCAGCCGGCTTCAAAAAGATAGGCTCCCCGTCGACATCATTCCGAACGCCCCCGAGGCTGATCTTGGGTTTACACCATGCATACTATGTGAATACATTGCCAAATTCTAATGTATGAGGTGAAACATCCCCATATATGCCATCTGTAGTATAGAGCAGTATATGCATGGGATCAAGCAGACACACCTGAAAATAGTAAAAGTAAAATGTAAAAAATATTATAATCACAAAAACATTAAAATCAATCGCCCCTTCCCTAGAATTGATATAAAAACAGAAAATCACCAAAACACATTAGGTCACTGCTGGCTCTCCGAGATGCGGTCCACAGACTTTCCCTATAAAGTTGCGGGCGGTCGCGCCAGGTTTACAGACATCGCCGAAGTCTCGGAGAGCACGACAGCGATTACGCAATACATGCAATGACTGCCGGTTCTACAGGCTCTCCGCCAGACAGGGGGCGTGGAGGGGGTGCGCGGCGGCACCTCTAATGAATAAGGGCCGGCCTCTAAGTGAAGAAGGCCGACTGACCGGCTCAAGAGCAGGAGAATCGACTATTATTAGTAAGAGTACAGATCGCTTTTTAAAGCAATTTAATACAAAAAACTTTAAAAAAAAAAAAACTGTCTGGGGAGAAAGGGGCTCGGGTGAGAGTAGGGGGGCACATTTTGTGGGGGTATTTTCAGGGTGACAGGTCCTCTTTAAGAACAAACCTACAGAAACCTTATCTTGTACGTAACCCGGGGACTGCATGTATAATGAAAACGACGTGCAAAGCATGAAAAACTGCCCCTTGCTAGTTGCTCAGGATCGATTAATCGTTGCACAAATGCTTTCCATTTCCATTTCTGATGGAAATTCTTTTTGTTACATCACCTTCTCATTCCCTTTGTACGTAATAGGTGCAAAGTAAGAAAAAAGTGGCGAACTTAAAAACAACGTGTATGCTACAAGTATATGACCTAGGATTTGAGCTTTCAACATGATATACACACACAGCACTTATACCCCTGATTGGCTACTTCTTAGAAAATATACCCCTCTTGAAAGGATTAGACTGTTGTACCACTCAGGGTCCTATGTGCCAGTCATATTAAATACAGCCAGAAACAATGTGATAACAAAATTGCCAGATCCATGAGTATTCTTTTCTTTTAAAAACGCCGTGTCACTAGCCACCGTTTTGTGTCATCCCTATACTGTTTGACACACCGTTAAGAAGCCGGGCTGTGTGTAGTGTTGAGCCAATTTTCAACTTCAAAATCCCTTAACTGTTGACTCCGAGGTTCTACCAAAAGTGTCCTGTCCTGACACACTGTATATTTTCTGGTCACTCTAGCAGTGTTGAGATAAATAGGGCACTTCTTCCATAATCCAATGGACCACATGCAGTAGTCTAACAATGTAATTGCGGTACTGCACACCTGCGACATACAGTATCCAAGAGCACTTCCATAACTGATGTGTATCTGGAGCAGAAGTGTAGCTGAGAAGACTTCACGTGTCTCTGGGTTCTTTGCAGGGGTGGGTAAGACACAGAGCAGCCCAAGGAGTGGTAACCTGTAATGCCCCTGGGGACAACATTGCTTTCTGTGGATCCACAGAATTGGTTAGTCATTCTCGATGCGTATTTGGTGTCCGAGTGGTATTATTTGCGCAAGTGTGGATTTTTAAGTTCTGGGGTGGCATCTTGTGCCTGTACTGTGAGTTTGTTGGTGTAGTACAAGTACTGCTAATACCACGTAAGTTGCAGCAAGTATGGCCCGTGGAACAAAAATGTGCTTCACCATGATGTAAATCCTTAGATCAGGAATTAGAGTAGAACAGTTAAAGGAAAGTTATAATTTTTTAGAATTTTTTTTGTTTCTGTCATTATTCTTACAACTCCACCACCCTGTGAAAAATAATGTTATCCTTATGCTGGATTAGACCTTTCAACTCAGGGGTGGAAAAAGTCAAGTGTTATGCAAATCTTGCCCCTTGGTGTGATTGGCATTTCCTCAACCCTGTCCAATCGTCACAGTTGATGTGTGGCAGGACGGCACAGTTAAACAACTGATGGGGGTATTGGGGTATTGAACACATTGATATCTTCTGCGAGTCCTCCACCAATGTGAATTGTAGAACTAACTTGAATATGACTAAAGGTTACAGGACTGTAGGACTAGAGCCAGACTATTGGCAATAGGATCAGAAGGTCCACGATCTCTTTATCACTGAGGGATCGGATGCAGTTTAAACAATGTGCCGCTCGCTTACCTATACCGAAGTTGCCATAGTAGTGATAAGTTGGATTGCTTGTGGTATCTCATATGGCCCGCAGCAATAATAACTTAATGGCTACTGCAGAATGTAACAAACAACCATTTGTACATTCTGGATATATATGTTTTGTTGTCACACTGGAGCTATTTTAAATATTTCTTTATTAAAAGTAAATTTTACCACCTTACGAATACCAGTCAGATTTACCAGAATACGGTAGCATAGGTTTATTACAATGACAGCGCCATCAGTGATTCTAGGTCAGGAACAGGTAAGATTGCCTGAGAAGTTGACTGCTCAAGAACTTTTGGCACAAGCGATGAAGCTTTTGAATATAGACCCCCCCCTTCTCCCAATATGTTAAATTCTTCAAATAAGGCTAAATCAAAAGTAGGAGTTTTTATAAAAAAAAATGGGGGGGGGGGGAACCCTTGGTAAATGATGTATTTTATGATGTTGTTTGGATTAGAATATTGCCATGAAGATTAATTATTGAGTCATGTTGTAGGTGAAGTATGCGAGGTCGTCATCAGTGAAGGACAAGAACAATTGCTGAAAACACGCTAATAATTCTCTTGCAGGGGTACATGGACTGTTCCATGTGATGCGAAATGAAAGACTCGTCACCGGGACCATCATTAATGTAGATGCTTTTATGAAAATTCGCCTGAAAAAGGGTTACCTACACAGATCGAAGGCCAGGAGGCTAAATAGAGGATTTGTTGTTACTGGACGCAATTGTGAGTAGTTCATATCCCATGAAGAAGTGTAACTACTCGATACAATTGAAGAACAGTGAGAAGATACAAAGTGTCGTGGATTTGTGGTGGAAAAGGAAGAAAAAGAATTGCTTTCTTAAAAAAGTCCAAGTGAATGCAAAACCTCTGTAAAAAGGGGAGTTTTATTTCTTGCATGACAAGTACCGTGGTGAAACTTTCTTGTATAGTTTCAGTAAATCCCTTATAAGGTGATGCTAATCATTAACAAATGTGTGCGGTCATTGTGCACATCATCCGGAACTCAATACTAGACAGAGGAGGCCTATCGTGCCGCTAACAGTTCATTTCGCATGAGAATCGATACAAGGGACAGTGCAGGTTCTAGACTTTAAGCTCTATTAAATACAGATGGACTGAAGCATCAATGTTTTATTTTTTTCAATGACTATATGAAAGGCCACAGCTTTTTTTTTTTGTTCCGCAGCCAGGCGCCTGAATTGCTGCACCATGTTTCAAGACTGGAGCTTATCAGTAATTAAAAAAAAAAATCTTTTTAGTTGGTTTTTTCAGTGCTTGACAAACAAGGGTGAAAGTTTACGTTTCTCCATGGCCTGTGTTTTATGGGCATCTAAGGTGTATCAAATGAAGCAAGAAGTTGGCCTTCCTCTTTGTGAGAACTCTCTGTACTCTAACCTAGGACTTTTGTAAAAGAGATTTTGTGCCAGCTGCAATGAGAGGCTATGACTTCAATTCTGTTTGGCCATTGGGCCACATGAAGCAAGAAGTGCATTGGCAAGTTTTCCGAGTGCCTGGTTTCATGGTACCAAACCACTCCAAGGCCATTCAGGCACCCAGGTGGTTAGCTTTTCAGTAGGTAGAATTTCATACAGTATACTATATCTATGCTAATATAGTAGATCTATGTTCACTGAGGTTGTTATATAAAAACTTCTTTAAGGCCAGGTCCACACTTGCGGCAGTGAACTCGGAAGTAGCTCACTCCGCCCCCTGGTGGGCAGTGTTCGGGCCGTGCGTTACTGGCAGCTTCGTTGCGAGTGTGATGCGAGTTCATCGCATCACCTCGCAAGGTGGAACGGACCTAAGATCAAACACTACTAATTTTACAATAGGAACTGGTATACTAACATTAATATTCTAAAAGTAGTTTATCTCAATGACTCAGACACTCGAGTGGTCCTAGTGTTCCAAGTTGTGATCGAGAATCGCTTACAGACATTACACCAGTTTATCTGGCATGCACCTAATCAAGGCTCATAATAAAGAATTTTTTTTTTTTTTTTAGGCACATCCGAAAATGGCAGATACACGAGGGGGGAAATCATATGAGATTTTCTCAAACGCGATGACATTAGAAAAGACTGCCGAAGCAACTTGGCAGGAAAAGGGATCGGGGTTTTGTGCATTGGAGTGAGTAGAAGGGTGCCACATCTTTGTTTTTGAAAATCATTACCGGACATCGTTAGTAACAACTATATGTTTGCATGTCAACAATGGGGTCTTTATAAGCAAGGCTGTCTAATTTCTGCAGATCTGTACAAGTTGAGATTTGCGCATTGAATAGAAGTGTAAAATCTAAATTATCTGCCAATCAGAAAACATAGAACTTAAAGGGTCTCTCGTCTGGGCACTCACATCAGTGATTAATCTGACCATATATATACAGTTATTGATTAGCATTAGATGTTATACATTTTTTTTTACTGTGTGAAGATAATTGATTTCTACCCCATATTAACATGTACCCTGATCCTCCATGGGGATGGAATAGCCAGGCTGTCACCATATACTTCCAGTTATATGCATTGTGCAGTGTTAAGGGGATTGCTGTTGGAAAGGAAATTGATTAATGCTAAATTACTTGAGACGAGAACACAAGGCATCATGGCTCTGGGCAGCTAACTGGCCTCTGCCTCAGGGCATAGGCAGACAGACTTCACATCTAGTGAGAAAGATCTTTGTCAGAACAAAAAAAGGCCAAATTGGAAAGGAACGGGTTAGCGCACAAAGTAGACTTGTTTGTTTTTCAAAGGGGGGGGGGGGGGCGGGGATCACAAATAATTTGGGAAAAATAACATAGTTTTACAGATACGTTTTTAAAGTACACTAGATGGTAAATAGTATCTAGTAAAGAAACCTTAAAGATACAATTACAACGCCTTTTCCTAGAACAATAAAAGAACCGTAACTCAATAAACATGTTGGGTAGCAACAGTCATACGAATCGGGCAATGAAAGCGTCAGCTCATATCGCAAAAAACAGCAAAGTATGAAAAAGTTATTAGCTTCAGATGCCAAAACAAATGGTTTTTCATACAAAAGGTTTTTATTTTTCCAAAATGTATTTTAAAACACAATAAAACCTCGCATAAATTCCGTAAATGTGATCGGACGAAGAATGACGGAGGGTGTATTTGAGCAAAATGTGAAAGCCAGGAAATCTCGATACCGAATATAAATGCCGCAAATGCGGTGGTTTCACCTATTTAACATCATTGGGCTTTCACCGCTTCTCATGTACAATGTATGTGAAGTGGTGTGAAAAAAAAACCTTGTAAACGTACATGTAATGATGACACTTCAATAGAAAATCAAGAGTACCCTAAACATTGAATCAACGGCCCCGATACACATACAGGAAGCAATGATGCCGACAAGGAATCTCATATATAAAATTTCTTCAATTAGATGTATTAAAAAACAATGGGATGGTGCAAGATAATTCTCATAAGGTGTTATTTGTCCCTTTAGACAACGGATGGCGTCCGTGAGACGGCCACCTCTGCGGATAATTCAACAAATCAACAAACGTGCGTGTATAGGAAATGTGCCGGGAATTTTGTATTTCCCCCGCGTCGTAGTAAGTGCTGAATCCGGAGGTCTAGACCGGACTTTAGCGCACGTATGGCCACCTCGCCAAGGGAGTGGTCGTAACGAGGAAGCCATAATATTTTAAGGGAACAAATGGGCACAAGTCGTGAGAATGCTATCACAAGGAACATTTTTTAAGAACAACGCAAGTGAAGCAATCTTATTGGGAAGATTAGGGAACGACGTGAGGCCCGGCGCGCTAACCTTACGTTTAATAAGGGACAGCAGTTTGACTACAACAGGGAACGTGCCAGAAAATGCGCCACAGGACTAGTCACTGGCCGCTTATTGTAGTGGGTTACGCCTGGTAAGCGTAATGATACTCGCAGTTGTGTTGTGTGTCGCCCGTCGTTGTTGTTACTGTCGACTTGTGTAATGGAAGGTGTGGCACTGACAGGACTTATTATGTTGAGACAGCTAGACGAAACGGTGGGGGCGATTGTAGGCCGGGAGACCACCTGACCTCCATGAGGCCCTGTTGGAGGATGTCCGTGTGAGGTACGACAGAGACTGAATAGAAATAGCAGATTACCTGCCGCCCGATAGCACTCTTCATCTGAAAAGTCGACTTGGTCACATAAGCGGCTTTGTTTTTTTTTTTTGTTTTTTAATTTAAAAGGTTTTCGGTTTTCAGGGGGAGGCGTGGGAGGTGAAGGGGCCACAATTCGGTGGGGTGGGGTTATCAATGGGAACAATTGCTAAATTAAAGGGGGATAATAAATAAAAGGGGTCATTATATGTAGGAAGTCAACAAAAAAGTGTATTTACGAGTTGAGGGGCCATTAGGACAAGAGGTGTTTTTTTTTTTTTAATGTTGGGGCTAAAATGAAGGACAGTATAATATGCTGGTGGGCCAAGAAGAGACATTACACTATGTGGGTTACTACGACAGATTGCAGCCCCACTCACATACAGTATACCCCCCCCCACACCTTATACACTCCACCCCACACACACACAGCATGTACCCCCCTGTTAGACTGCACCCCCACACACATGCAGCATAAACCCCAAATGTTATAGACTGCATCCCCCACATGTTATAGACTGCACCCCCACACACACACAGCATGTACCCCTATGTTATAGACTGC